>KZ308157.1:2668573-2695571 GCA_000376725.2 Ladona fulva
TATATATATATATTTATAAAAGTAACATAGGATACCATTTCATGTCTAACACATTAAAATGTTATGGAAATAATTACAGAATTTTTATCAGTAAATATGTCGCGAATTCTTACATCCTTGCTAATGCATATTGCGACTAAGCGTCATCATTTGTATCTTGGTCAAATAAATTACAATGTATGAAAAGGAGAATTTTATATAGTATTAAGTGATTTAATTTATGAAAACGTTAGTCCCAGCATTTATGAGTTTATAAAGTCTACGCGTTATTTTATTCATCGTCGAAATCAAATCTACCCGAGAGAAGAATTAGAGCAACTCTAATTCTGACATTTTAAACAAAATCCGAGTTTTCGACAGACAGGTGTACAATATTTGTATTAAATTTAAGATAAATAGGAATGATTCTGAAATCGATATATACTTTGAATGATAATCTTTTTTATCATACATCCGTATTTTTATTGACAAACGCGTCTTCTGCAGGGGCGTTTTATAGAGAAAGCAAGAAAGAACTGTAGCGATAAAAGATATTGTATCCAGGATTTAAAGGTTAGAACGTTAATTAACTATAACCGGTAAGATCCGAAAATTGAATAATCATCCTGAATGACCCTTCACATGATATCTTAGTTTGATGATTCCAAACGTCACTGTCGCACTGTAGCAAGACATAATGCAGTGAAAGGGTTTAAATCTATACTGAATTTTCTGGATCAAGGCAATGAGTACAAAACTCTAGTAATTGGCTTATGAAATGATTTATGCAAGAAACTTTTTTGAACCTAATGGAAGTAACTTTATAAATTTCCGACTTAGAATGGTGGATAAATGTACCAAAATGACTTTTGTCTGTTTTGGTCCCCTTTGTGTCTCTTTTATCGTTACAGGCATATCCACTATCACTGTGACAAAGCCCCTTTATAAGAATGTTATATAATACGTCTGCTCATCTACATCACCGTCATGCTCACTTTAGCCTCCCGTCTTGTGAAACTGAGACGGCCCTGGGAAAAGTGACGCGGTATTTTGGAGGCACAAGGCTTTAATGAATGCGGGAAAGCCAAATATAGGTTAATGGCAACCTTTGTATAAGTTGTCAGAGCAAAATGTCGTGTGTGAGAGCGAGATAAATGGAAAGAACAAACGAGAGAAGTAAACCTTGAGGAAGATTGAAGTAACGAAATAAGTGACGGGAAATCAGATAAAAGGGAAAAATGGCAGCGAGAATTAATTTGGAAGGTAGCGAATGAGTGGGAAGAGAAGACATTGGAAGGGATAAGAAAAGGAGGGACGAGAAAAAAGAGATAGTAACTGCAGTACGCTTGATTCTTAGCAACGCAGTAACGAGGACACGGAAGAGGAGAAAACGAGTGCGTGACTCGGGGAACCGCGGCTGTTATGAGAAAGCAAAAGGTAACCTTTTCATAAAAGATCGAAAAGCGGCGCTGTGGCCCTGAGGGAGAGAAAAAATGACTGTCAATTTGCGTAATTTAAGTGGCTGCGGTGATTCTACGGTGAGAGAATGATGTAGGGAGGTGTTAGGAAGCTAAAGCTACCACGAGAAATGTGAGTTCCCAATGGAGGAGTTACATCTAAATGTGGCGTGACTCGGTTATTTAGACGATGAGGGAGGATATCTATGCGGCCAGATGGTGCGGAATCTAATGTACGAAACAGATGTTTTACATGCTCTGTAACTTTTGTTAAATGAATAATATGTTACCTTCGGGTTAATATAATGTAGAGATGATTTAATGACCATCAGCTCTCTTTGTAGATCGGATCCCTGAATTCTTCCTGAAATGAGTTTTCCCATTTTTCTTTGTTTTTCGAATTTATCTCCTGCTCCATAAGGGTTCCTTTATTCTATCTTATTTCTATCTTACTTACCGACATACTCTAAGCCATTGATCTACATTTAACCTGCCATTTGTATATTCTATTCGATCACATTTCTTTCAAAGCATTCACCCACCAGATAACTAACCTTCTACAATCTAGCATTCTTTCTAATCATATTCATACCTATCTTACTCTCAGAGTCGTTCTTTAGAAGCTTTTCTCGCCTAATTCACACTTTCTGCTCAATTTTCTGTATTTTAATCTGATTCGATCACAATCTTTGTATATACTGGATAGAATTTCTTACATTGAAAATCTTTGCTAAAACGTACGCAAAATGTCCGTATTTAGAACTAGGAACCATCGCCTAATCATCAACATACTAAGTCTTTAGGTTTTCCTTCTTAATGTATATTTGTTTTCAGAGACCCACTTAATAGTGTCTTCATCTCGGAGCGAAAATTTTAATCATGGCAACGATAAGCCTTTAACGTTTTGGCTTTGAGCAATACCCAATTATTGTGTTGCAGTAAAATTTCCTGATTCTTCCCTTAACTCCACTGCCATACAATTTTATCTTTTGTGATTCTCAAAGGAAATAGATCGATTCGACATACAGCTTTTCACCAGAGAGAATCGATGTTGAAATTTCATATAATATATATTCCTGTTTCCTATAAACTAAGAGTATTTATTTCCTGAGTACTTTTCGGCTATCTTTCGTTGAGTCTTCTATCCCTTTATGTGTTTTCAATTTCGGCATTATTAAGCTTTTAAGAGACTTTTATTAGACTTTTTCGCCAAACGTAATGATAAAGAATGCAAAAAACTCTCCCTTTTCATAATTTCTCGAATGATGACACATAAAGCTAAACAGCAGCAGAGTAATTTCGTAGCGATCAGTGTTTATAGGAATACAAACATGTTTCATAGATAGTTCCTTGGCAGAAGAGATACAAGATGAAATTCATATCTTAATATAAACATGTTCGTCAATACAAGATTGAAGGATGAGAAACCGTATTGCGCCTTCCTTCAATCAGAATATCAGTACTATATATTTATTAATGAGAAGGAGAAAACATACCGCTAAAAAGCTATGAGCCTGCCAATTAAGTTTACAATTAATGTTTAAGAATTAATAATTTAAAATTTAATATTTACTTCCACATTCGATACCGCTGAAACCACAAAGAGAGTTGATAAGTTCTTTGATTGTTTATACAAAAGAATCTTCTTCATAGGTTAAATTATCTCTTTATCTCAACTGGGAACGGAATTCGAAAGGAAAACAAATGCTTTTAAGGAATATTCAGTGTACTATCTGATTGTGCGCTTGTTGCTCTTATAGGTATGCGTATAAAAAATTGTAATTATTAATACTGAAATATGCCTGAGAAAGATATATCAAGAAAGGTTTCGCATATTATAAATACTGGATATTAGGCGACACTTTTGCAAATCTGTAAAGAAAATTTTCGCTGGTCCTACAATAGAATTTAAATTAATTGTACTTCATTACTCAATTGTAGTTATAGGTATCACTTGACCACAACGAGTACCTGACAATGCAAAAAGAAATTTAGGCCGTCCCAGTTTTCGCCATAACAAAAGAATCGATTGGTCCTCCATGTCCTATGGAAAGAGTTGAACGACGAAATCCTTTTCTTCCAAACTTCTGGCAAGTATCCCGCAGATAAGGGAGGATCCACAATGAATGAACAAAGTAATATAATAAATCCTGTCGCCTGGCGCATAAAGCACGCCCGAAGGAGCAAAGGTCAAGGGAAACACCGTATTGGTAGCATCGAATATCGTAATTTATTCCAGGTTTGAAGTTCATGCCTCCTGTTGGTCCGACGGCCGTATAAATCGCCTTTTGTCCAACTTTGATAAAGACTGATATTTTAAAAAATTTTCTAAAATTCTACCTCCTACGTATACCTCAATTGTTTAACCTGGTTACTCAATAGATATATAATAGTCATACTGTTACGTAAAACATTTTTAGAGTTTAAAGGAAGAAATCATAGGGCGACAAGATTAATATTTGTCATCTTAACTTTTTTAAAGCAACATTTTGGGTTTAATTCACATAATCGTTTCATCTACAACTAGCAAAAGGGAGCATGCATTTTCACTTTCATGCATTTTTGGCCATTGTTAATTAAAATTATTTGAAAAATACCGTATTCATAAATACGACACTTTAAAACAGTAGACCTGTATACAAGAAACGTTTAGTGAAAATCCTAGAGGCTTCATCTAACTCAGACAAAAAGTTAAAGAATACCTCAGAGTGCACTTCCTTACGAGAATTTATATTAACACTCACGTTTTTGCCATCCAATTTACATCTTTACGATAAAAGCCTACTGCTGGATTTTTTACTAGGGTGACTGCTAGATGGATACCTACAATTTACTGATTTGTATGACATAAGAATATCGTATTATTTTTGTTGCGTAGAATGTTGTATGTATTGTTGAATGCTTTGTTTCTTAATAGGACGATGGCCACAAAATTGGGGAGAAAGAGATTACAGAATTCCGGTGAAAGATAAATGAGAGATTTTGTGAGAGGGCAGAAGATAAAACGAGAGCAGCCGCAACGAGAGAGGATCAAAGAAGAGAGAAAAACGAGGGGACAGGAAAAATGCGGAAAGGAGAGGCTATTTTGCAAGCAATAAGAGAAAATAATAGTATTTAGCGGGGAGGTAAAGTAAGGATTTAAAAGAGTATACCGAAGCAGCCGCTTTGACAGACTTAATGCTTCCTCAGTGGATTTATGGAAGCACTCTATTTTTAGTTAGGGAAATTTTGAATAACAGCCTCCTAAATTGGGGAATCAACTCGACAGAAATGGGAGGCTATCATATTCTGGTGAGAATGAAAAATGAAAGCCATTGTATATTAAAAGATTAAAAGTCGTCCCGTTATCTAAAAAGGAAAAAATAACATTGGACAGATTAGCCAGGCGAGACATCAACATTGTCTCTGCATTGATTTACATTAGCTCTGTGTGAATTTATAGGAGATCGATTATGGATGAAAGGGAATGTTTCTTTAAAATTACTAAGGCCATAGGCCATAAAACATGGGCAGTAGGCCATAAATAGACAATAAGTCTACTCTTCTCCGAGACTGTCTCATTTTAGAGCCTTCTACCCTATATTTATCGCTTCAAAAATATCTTCAAGCCTTTTTAAATCTTCGGCAATAACACTCAGATTACTCAACTTTAGATAAGGAAGGCCTTATATCTTTTAGTTTAAAAATATTCATAATTATTCGTGATCTTTCGTTTAGTCTTTTGTAAAGGAAGCATCATCCCTGCAGGAATAACTATCACTGTTTAGGCTGAATAAGTCATCTTTAGTCTTCGTTACAGGACTTTTTAGGAAGTATTCGAACATAACGAGGATGAATCATCATTACTCTTGAGAGATTTTCCTCGATGGAGTTAAAATTCCTCGGCAAATGACCCTACAAAATTTCTTTCAAATAATATATGAATTGAATTAATAGAATCGTCCTTCGAAAATCGTGTGAACTTATCCCGTTTTATTCAAGTTTGCTTTTGTGTTGAATAGTAATTTTCAATAATAGATATATTTAATGATAATAACACAATTTTATTAAGATATTTAAGGATTTCCCATTAGATGTGAATGAATTGAATGGCCATATTAGGGTGGAATTGTGAAAAGCCTTGGTTTAGAATTGCATAATTGATTTTGATGAAAGTTATAAATTATAACAATTATTTAGATGAAAGTTATATATGTGGTTCTGAAGTGAAAGCTTGAAAGCTCTTTATTTATTAAGAAATACAATATACAATATTTACTAAAATACAATAATAGTAATATCATTCAATATACATTATAAATGATTGCACGAGAAGAGATAAATATTACCATTAAGGTCCTCCTGAGCCATTAAGAGGCTCATCAGGAGGTGCCAACATATAAAACATCTGAATTCATAGTTACAGTTTAGATATTGTATGTTATACTTTTAACACTATATTTGCTTTTACAATAATCATATTTATATGTAATTACAGTAAAACAGTAATTGATAAATTACTGTTTCACTGTAATTACATATAAATATGATTTTGTGATTGTGATATAAAAGTATAATTGAAGTTGTAATTGTGATTAGAGTAGTTTTTAAACAATTGTAGTTAATTGACGGGTAGATAGATACCAACTTTCTGTATTTGTTTATGTGTAACTAAGCCATATTGTATGTAATAGTTCTGTAATGTACGGTAACTTAACGTCGCCTCCGGACGAAATGTCTAACTGCGGCGGTATTGACTAATAATAATAATAATATTATAAATATCTTTATGTGATTTTTAGCCACTCCCGAAGGTATTTCTAGTTGTATACAACAGGGCCATTTTCAAAAATATAGAATCGTATACAAAGCATAATTTAAAATGACGATAAAGAAAGGAATACAGAGAGCATCACCAAATATTTTCGCTGTTTTAACAAGTTACTTGGTGCATTTAAAACCCATCAATTAGTATTGCATGACGCAGGTGTAGAATTATTTCCTCGTGCTCATATTCAGGAATGATATTAACTTAAAACTAATAAGGTTAACTCATTTGACGTACCGTACGATGTAATTGATGAGTGCTGCTTCCATTAATGAACGCCAAAAACATCCAAGACAACTTCTCTCATTGGTGAAATACAAGATTGAAATATTCCAAAACACGCCATACAAACTCTTGGAAAGCTATTCTTTCATTCACTGTCAGAAAATTATGTTATTGTTACTCTGAATTACCTGATTTAAACAGAATTAAAATGAATGGAACAATGAAGTCGAGAACAGCAATTACTTAATGGAGAGAACCTATGATGCAGATTTAGAAGCTAATATATACAGACTTATCAAAACTAAAGAATTGTTTTCTTAGTTGCATTGTAAACGTAATTTTTGTTTTCATATTACTTTTAATTCGCAGGATCCGATTTGAAATAGTTAAATAAACTTTAGGATCAATAAAGGAAAATATTTATGACCGTTCGAATATTTTGTATAAGCTTTTTAAATCTGTAGCGTGAGCTCAATCAATCTAAGGAATAGAAAGAAATGTATGAGGATAGCATAAATATCGTGATAAAAATAAACAAATGAATGTCTATATCTGATTTACTTGTTCCGAGGAATAATTATCATTTTGGGTGAGGAAATTAATGATATGCGATTTAAATTATGAAAAACATTGATCATCCGGATTAATCATTTTGTTTTGAAAATGCTTAATCGTCCATGTAATCAAAGAACTAACTACTTTACGGGTGAATTATAAGCAAAAATATAGATGTCGAATAAGTAATGTTTGAAAAGAGGAAGACATTATACAACGGTTATTAGAAATCCACAAGATTGCCATTGCATTATAAGAACATAAATTGGCATTGAAGTCTCAGACAAGCGAATCGTATTTAAATCTTTGTTTTTCAATCTTCCCTACAGAGGAGGAACACAATAAGCTCGAGGAAAAGGGGTTCCCGGAGCCACGCTGCAGAAACTACCTGTCTCTGGAGACGGCAGGAAGGACGGAGGAGGCGAGGACCAACTGGCAGCACAGTGAGTAAACAAATAATCCCGCCCCTCCTTCTGTCTGCTCTCCCACGTCTTCGCTTTCTAGCCACCCTTAACCAGCTCGATCTCTTCCATAGACATTGATTATGGGTCGCCATCATCACTTATAAAAAACTTCTAAAAAAAGAATGCGCATCATAGAAGTTAAGAGGAAATATCCTCAACGACCCCTAGAAATTCCATCATACTTCTGACTGAAATTGCGATTATGTTTTAAATTATAAGGTAAAAGTCAATTTGAATAAAATTGCACGGTGGAAAATATCGTAAGATTATGCGACAGCGGAGTTGCTGTAATGATTATTGTACAATCGATAAATATCTGTAATTTTAAGTAAATAATTAGGGTGATATTAAGGTTAGCAGGAAAAAATGGCTTCATCAGAAATTTAATCGCTGAATTAAATGATTTAGATCCAATTTTTATACGGAACAAGACAATTTTACAATTCGTTGAAAGGGATTGTTATTGCAAGAAATTCGTCGATTTATTCTTGAACTGGTTGAATTTTAATGTAAGCTATTGTTTATTTCGTCATAATAAAGAAATTTTTATTCTCTGTTCTCTATGCTGAAAATCTTACCTCATCCTAATTTATAACCCAGCGACTAAATACTTTACATAAATATTTGTACAGGCGTCATCTCGGGTTATTTAATTATTAGTAATCAATTATTCGGTCTTCAAACGTAATATACACTGATATCAAGATTATTCTAGTCATTAACTTTTGTTTATACAGATATCCTTTCGATATTATTGACACCAGGAAAATATGGGATCTATTTTCGATAAAAGAATTCAGTTAAGCAATAAATCTCCGAATAATCAAGGAATCAGAGGAAAACGAAACAAAGTAAACACTTAACAATATGTATGATAATTTAAGGATGGGTTTTTCATAACAGATTTTTCGTTGTAGTTTGGAATATGAAATATCCCTCGTGGGCGGTAGAAATCAGTTTCCGGAAGACGAGAAGGTATTTTCTTTTATTTTAAAGATAGGTTTCTCTAATGCGGAACCTTTGGTAGCGAGCGCAATTTCGCTTTTGGTATTGCTTATGCTCTTTATAACAAGACGTCCAATAAGTCCAGATGAATCGTTAATATCTCGGAATGCGGCAAGTTCTCTATCTCTTAAGCAGTAAAAGCACTGCTGCGCCTTAAGTGCGTGGAGAATTGCGAGTGAAATCTCCTCTGTGAATACCAAATAAAGAAAGTCACCTTATTATTGCGCCGTAGAAGATTTGGATGGAACCGGACCTTCCAATCTCCGCGAAACTTAATCTTCCCAGCGCTCTCTTCGCAGCTCTCTTCGCAGTGGCAGCCTTTATATTTTTTACGGGCCCTTCTTTAGTCCCAGGAGAGAGCCAAAGTGGATGGAAGTTCTCCATTGGTTGAGCCCGGAAACGGTCAGTCAGAATGCGTAATGAGTTGGGGGTCTCATTCGGCCAACTGCGAGGCAGACGTGGAAACACACCAGAATATAACACTTTTCAGAGATTCGGAGGAAATTAGATGGCTCTGCATGCGGAGAGGGTATCAGCCTTTGGGGAAGGACAGCGAAAAGTCTGCGAGGGATTTATTCGTTGGGTTGAATGAGAGAGGATAAAAGCCTGCATATTTCACAGTATCTGGGATTGAGTTTCCGAGTTTTAATGCGGACATGGAGAGCGAAGGATTCTACGAGAAGCGAAGAAAGGCGTGAAATATAGTTTTGATGTGGAGAAAAACTTCATTAGAAAGCAGCGACTGTCCTGTAATTAGTTTCCGAGTCGTTGTGAGTCGAATCCCCGGCAGCTGTATTTAAAACTTTTAATCAAACGCCGTTCGTCCGATGCCAGAAATAAAATGGTCTTGTAAACGAGGTGAAATATTCGATCTGGCGTTCCTCTATTCGTCTGTTTTTTTATCTTTCCCTTGATGAATCCATTGTACAATTGCACTTCGATTTCAAGTCCGAAATGCGATTTTGCATTTGAGTCGAAATTACTGTCTTACTTCAGAATGCTCTAAATTTTCATCTATCCGGAACACCTTCATGAATACATAATTAGGAAGTGAATGGGAATTAACTCGCTCCGCCCGTGACGATGAAAATATTCCTATTTGAATCGCACCTAACTAATTCCGCTTTTTGCGGTCGTTTTTCGGCGTGCTCACGATAAATAAATTATCAGCTTTGAAAAGAAAAATGAATAGACGCTATGAGTCCGACTTCTGCGGGAGT
Source organism: Ladona fulva (assembly GCA_000376725.2). Classification (NCBI taxonomy): domain Eukaryota; kingdom Metazoa; phylum Arthropoda; class Insecta; order Odonata; family Libellulidae; genus Ladona; species Ladona fulva. Next base: position 2,678,286 of record KZ308157.1, read on the forward strand.
CTGTCGCCGAGTTTTGAAAAATAATGCTTTGAATGAAAAAGTAAGAGTATTCCTCGCTGATGGTATTTCTGATTTGGCGAGAGTAGTGCAGTTTCATCCTCCATCGAGAACGAATAACTACATTATTCTAGATGCTGTTTCAGCTAAATTGATCATTTTATCAGCTCTGGCTTTACTGATACCAGATGTAATTCATCAAATTCTCCCAGATAAATATCATCAAACGCTTTTCATAAAAAGGTCCGAAAACGTAGCAATAATAAATACACAAAAGTATATAAAAATCATAAGAAGTATTTGATTTTATATTAAACAAAAACATCCCCAATTTCTCACATGAGCAAAGTACAAAACCCAGCAAGATACAGCCTATTTTAATTTTTCTTAAATGATATTTTCAAACAATCAAAAGTAACTGTCGAATATTTATGTTATAAGCTTGAACTTTAAAGTGAAATAATTGGATAGAACATATTGTTGGTAATCAATGATACCATTGTCATTCCCATTATTCATTCCATATTTATTATGAAAATTATTAGTAAAATTAATAAATTATGTTAGGGCCATATAATGAACCACGTAGCGCCAAACTTAATTATCAGTAAGGTTATCTAGTTTTTGAGCCAATGAATACAACTTTAACTTTGAATACTTTAAACCCCAACTATAACCCTTAAATGTTTTTTATAGTTTCTTTCAGTAAGGATGTCTGAGCATGAAAGGAAGCAAAGAACTAGAGTTCAAGGCTAGCATATTAAATCTATACATAGGTCAAAAAGTTTCTATCCATTGTCTTAAAACAAAAGAAAACTTCTTTCTCTCTACAGAGGATCAGAAAAGGTTAGATGGTAATGTAAACACACAACATTATGATGGAGTTTAAAAGTACTGATTTAAGAGGGAAATATGCATACAGAACACTTCATGCTGAAGCCTACCATGCCTAAACCTGAAGCTTTTTTAATCGTGGATATCTTTACTCTAAGCTCATTACTAGAAATATAGTTCTAATAATTTTAATTTCCGGAATGGAATTTGCTAACCTTTTCTATCCTCGGTCAGTTTTTCTACCGAGAAGCGAGGTATGATGAACAGCTCTTACACAGGGAAGAGCCTTTATGCAAAAGGAATGAAGAGCTTGGTGCATCGGTAATCAAGCTCTCTTTGAAGCAGATGTATGTTCCCTCTCTTTGTAGCGAGCTAAGGGTGGAAGAGTACTTAAGACGGTTGTGAGAAGTCTCCCAAGTTTTCTTCACTAGACATCATCAGGGAAAGAAAAGGAGGTAGAAAGGGTTTTCTAGATGTAAATGGTCAACTCGAGGCTCTACGCCTTTCTTCTCTCTAGACTTTTTCGCTCCTCCTCAACTCTTTCATTATTCAAACGCGATCTCGGCCAACCGTCGCAGATTGCCTGGTCCCTTCTCGCTTCAACCCTTTTCTCTCACTCCCTTTCTCTCTTTTAAGAAATTAGAGGAGGAAACGTTGAGGCAATTGAATTATGAATTCTTTGGACGAGATAATCTACTGAAATCCAAAAAGATGAGGTGCTGGGGAGAGATGACAGTAGACTGTAACTGTATGAAACACGATTAACACGGTATTGAAAGTGCTAATGTTTCCACCAACGTCAATAGAAAACTTAGACTAGCATTTCGCTCGGCAAACACGATTCATGCTTTTACGATGAGAATATAGCTGCTCAAAATATTATATATTAATATAAATATACAGGGAAACCTTGTCGATGGAAAAAAATTCCAATTCATGTCTTACGAGTCAAGATTATCAGAATGACCTTACCTCGGTGAGAATATCGATACTTGTTTCCTAAGAGATGTACATTCGATTAAACTCAATGTTCACTTAAAGTTATAGAATGAAGTGACTGAAAGAAAGGTTCATTGTTTTCCATTTTTGCTAAACAAAGTTCGCAGTCTTTTAGGTAGTTAATGGTCTTATTCTGTTTTAAGATTGTCACATTGTTGTACTGATTATATTTATTAGATTTTTTTTATGGCAGTATAAAATTTGATGCATGAATTCAGTGTAAAATATACAGCGTGATGCCACACAAGCATTCATTCACTTAATTATTCTTCGTTGATATTACGACAATGAATTCAAAAAATTTAAAGCAGTGTGTGATAATTGCTAAATGAGTAAAATGTATTATGTGAATTTGGTGATAATAATAATAATTACCTCATAAATGGAAACATGAAGATGATTTTAATCACATCCATTTTAATATCTATTATGATTGACGAACACATATTACCATTCTCTGACTAGAAAAACCCGGGATCATGTGGTTGTAACGCTAGCACATTAATCGCTCCGCCACCGCGGCTGGTGGCATAGTGATTAGTAAGATTACATAGTAATGCGTGGGCATGGTTAGCGTTAGCTGAAATTCTTTTCATACCTAATGGGAACAGATTTCTAAAACGGTAACTGCTTTATAAATATCGCATTAATAATGATGAAACCTTGAATTAAAAAGTTTTGCGATTTTTCATTTGTTTTCCACAAAATGTTGAGATTATGAAATGCAGAATGACGATATTTGTTTCAAATTTATCTGCAAGGGCTGAGATACATGCACAAGCGAAAATTTTATTTATCCTGACAATAAACGAGCCAAGACTTTAAGTACAATTGGATTCGTTACGATAGGACCAATTTAACGCCAAGCGGTGCCTCCTCAGTATTTGAGAGAGAGAAGACGCCCATTTCTTTCGACGGATGGAACAAAATTGCTTAGTTCTATAAAAGTATAATCAATTAAAGACAAGACGGACTCCCCCTAAGGAGCTTCTTCGCAGAGGCTATATTTATCGAGAGTAAATTTAGACTGAAAATAGCGTGCGGAGAAAACGGAAAACGATTCCCATTATCTCGCACCGATGATAGTAATTTGGAAAGCACATATTTGCTCCTTCGGTCTACTTCTTTTCTTCATAATGGATGAATTCTCTGAATTCAAGCCGACTTTAATTGCAAATCTAATCTTTTAATTGGAGTAAAGGGAGAAGAAGCCTAAGAAAATGCACTGAATTACGTAAAAGTTAAACCTTTGGGCCATATTGATCCCAAAATTCGAGTGAAACCGAATGAAATTCAAGTGGAAATTTTCAGCAAAAAGAAGTTCCATTGAATTCTCGAGGAAGCATTTAATGAAAAATCTATAATTAACGAGGTGAAACTCGAGTTAATTATTACATAATTTACTTTACAGATATAAAGAACGGTGTTTAAGTAGTTTAAGGAATGACAACATAAAGGTAAAAAAAGTTCCATCTACCGACGTAATTCAACTTACGGAGAGTTTTTAAACTTTTAATTAATTAACAACCGTTTTCCAATTTTCTTCTCCTCCTCCTCTTGAGTAATTTCGTATAATAGTTTAATATTGGAAACGAAACGTTTGAAATCGCTCTGAATTCTCATCTTTCAGAGATGATTATGCTGCCACAAGGTAGAGAAAAATCTACTACTGGTTGCACAGTAACGGAACAAAATCCAGAAACAATGAAGTGTATACTACCTTTGAACATTTCGACTTCCAAGAAGGCATCATCAAAGGCACAAAGAAGGCTAATGACAAAGAAAACTGACCGGCCTGTTTTCTTCGTGCTCCTGATGATGCCTTCTTGGAAGGTGAAATATGCATAGGGAGTGTGCACTATTTGATGGTTTATGAAGTTTGTTACTATACTTATGCTACCGTAACAATTATTAATATATCTAGCGTACAAATGATTAATAATGAAATTAATTATTGGTTATTATTATAATCGGTTGGAGAACAAAAGAAGGATATTGTTTTACTAATTTGTTATATAAATCGCTTATCTGCATCACTTACACACAGCTGTCATCCTTATGGAATGTTAAGTTTTGTACCGCGCACAACAGCTGATCGGGGCGATGAATCGGGGCACAGAAATACGTACAAAGGGCACGATTAGGGTGACGTTTGACTCCTCACCGTAAACGTCTTATATCATCATCGCTTACAAAAATCCCAATAAGAAAACCCTTGAAATCTGCAGTCCATTCAAACGCCCATGTGACATATATTTCCAGGATTTTCGGTCTGTCACACCCCCTGCCACTAGCCGAAAGGCGGCTCGTATGGTAATAATATGTTTTTGTGTTTGTTTGACTTTGTTTGTTTGTGTCACAGGGATGCAAAACCTCTCCATTTCCTGCGCTCTCGTCTGCCTGATCATCCTCGGCTCTTCCGCTCTCGTCGGGGCTTTCGGAGTGCTGCAGCACCAGATCAGCGCTGTTCTAGTCACCGGCGTCATGTATCTCCTAGCAGGTAAATCATTCCTTATATTACCCTGGCAAAGGATACTCCTCTGAAATGGTATAACTAAGCTCTAATTAAGGTATGAGTTCTAATATCCATTTTGTATAGAGCTGATTTGCTTAACTTCTGTCTAGATTTCTATTCTTACTGCTCCTCAAATTAATTCAATATAATTAATTACAAATGGCATTGCACTTCCAGAAGTAAAGAGAGTTATCCATACTAAAGTGAAGATTCAAATACAATGACCTTTACAAATTAGTTAAGCTATATTTGTTGGCATTCATCATCAAGTAGGATTGAAGTGCGAGAGTTTCGATCGAACCATTCATGTTATGTGAAGCGCCAACGCTTTCGGAACTAAAGAATAACTTTCCATCATTTTAGTAATCAAAAGATGAAGAATCTTCGCAAAACTTCAAGAAACCCCTGTTAGAACAAGTAATGTGGAGATACCCCATAAAACATGGCTCGGAACAAACTGAAGGGGTATTAAAAATCGTATTTCAATATTAAACAATCGATAATATATCGCATGTTATGACATTTGTTGCTGTTTCTTTTGATCTAGTATTCCATCGATCACAGTATGTTTATTGTTTGATTTAATTTTCATCGATCTCTTTAAAAATATTGACATTGCATAACGTGGCACCTGATGAGTCTACCCAGACTCAAAAGGACTAAAGAGTAGTATTTTTGTAATATCCCAATTGAAATTTTATCTGAAATAAACAATTTCAATAAAAAACAATTTAAAGGAACATTTGGTGGAAAAGGGAAGTTAAAAAGCATTTTAACTGGTGGAAACGAGGATTACTGGGCCGACAAAGAATAACTTACAGGTTTCAGAACTAAAAGAAAGAATTATGAACCTGAAATTTGTTTGAAAAAAAAAGAACATTCCAAGAAAATTAGGATGAGGGTTTATCGCCTAAGAAAACGGAAGATAACCGTGCAGTGAAGCTACTCTTTATCATTCAAGAAAATGGGATTCTTTCGATTGAATATGCGTTCAATTTCTTTTAATTTCCGATTCAACTCCAAAACTACAGCAATACCAACCTCACAACTGTTTAAATTTCCTGCTTTCTGAATGGTCATTCCCAACTACTCACAAAGCAATTAGTATGAATAATTCGGAATGGAATTTCGCCATACAATTTTGAGTAGTTGGAGTCAAATACAAGCGTACGTTGGCAGGCAATAATATCTTCATCTAAACAGTTCGCAAGGAAGCCAATTCAAACCCATTTACCATCCTCGAGGTCGTCTCCTTTCTAGTGAGTCACGTCCACCGAGCAAAAACTCACTGACCATACCTTAAATAAAAATAAGGCCGTGTACGTGAGAGACGTTTATTTAGCTGCTCCTCGTCCTATGTTCAGATAAATTCCTGAAACAATCTCAGCAAATTAAACCGCACATGTACGAATGTGACACATGACAACGTCTATTGGAAATTTACTAAGTAGGGATACTGCAGAGCGTTCACTCAAGAAGGGCAGATTCTAATATTACTCAGTAACTTTACTTAAGCTATAACAGTGAATGAATCTGTAACATGAGCAAATAATAGCAAGTGCCCGTATACAAATAGATTCAGTGATACCTACCGTATCTAATCGAGGTAAAATCTAAAATCGAGGCACTATATTGGCCTAGTGAATTTGCGCTAACTATATAAATAACAAGTCTCTGTTAGGTATCCATAACATCTGCCGTTTCCGAATTAATTCAACTGAAGGCATTAAAATAAATTGTCCACGGACCAGGGGCGTAGGCAGGGTTTGTATATTGGTGGTCAAAGATGTTTATTTTAGGAAATATTTCCTACGATGTAGGGTTACGAAAATTTCCACCCGAAATGGCGAATATCCGGCGAAAAAAAACTAAAGCCACGTTTAAATGCTCTTTCTACGTTCATATTTGCAGTTCAATAGTACTAAAACTAGAACAGAAGAGAAATTATTACAGGTGAACCCATACATTTCTACACTTAGACTTGGGGGGCATGCCCTCGCTACGCCCCTGCCGCGGACAAACCAATAAGTACAGTAAAATGGACTCACCGGTAACTAAAATTTTTCTTTCCTCCACAGCTACCTTCGCCACCTTCACGCTTACTATTATGCACTTCAAAAGACGTTCCAAGAAGGGCGAGTCGGAGTGCGTGGTGCCGCTCGTCGACGGAGGTGCAGTTGGTTCAGTGGTCGCTGATTCAGCACCTCTCGATTACGCCGCAGCCAGAATATTCTCTAACGGCTGGAGCTTAGACTTGGGTTGGGCGGGAGTCGTTCTTTGCGTTATGGCCAGCGCCCTCTGGATTCTTCTATCGAAGATTATGCGGTACAGTCCGTTGTCGTTCCCTACCTCGTAGCAGGCCGCCCCCGCCGCCTCAGGGCCCCCTGCAAGGCGGAGGCCCACAAGATCGCGATGGCCAGCAAAGGACTCGGCCGTCGCGCCTGCCCCCTACTCACCCGACCTCTGACGGGTAGAGGGCGGAGGCGGCGGGACCGATGACTCAATCGGAGGAATGGACTACGATGGTGAAAAAATGCACGGGAGAAATGCGACGTGAAAACACATTTGCTTCCATGTGCACATTGGATAGTTAAATGATCGGAAGATATGTTAAAGTGCTATTTTTCCCCATCTTCGATTGCGAGGTGAATGGAATGCTAAAATGACTCGACAGCTTTCTTGATGACGAGAATGACGGAGGATTCCATTGTACCATATCGCAAAACGGTTGCGTTGACTGATATCCTGCACTTGGGGCAAATATATAAGTTCTTCCAAAAATACTTACTTGATTACAGCAATTTTGGCCTTTTCGCTTTAAGTCAATTGACTCCTGGAGGGCTTCACGGATACCTCTTTGCCAAAAAGAACTGCCTACAACAAAGAAGACCATATTTTAGAGGTTAGAGGATTTTAATATAATATTACCTGGAGTGAACGATTAGAGCGCATACTTAGGTATAGATGAGAGATTTCCAGTGATTCTACTACAATAATGATTCGCCTCTCATGGAACCATTTGATTAACTTTTGGATGAGAAAAAACTCATGGGCTATTTTATTCTCTTTTATGCTAGGATGTAGGAAATTTCAAAGGCCATATTAAACTGAAAACTATTTGCCTTATACTGTTTCATCAAATATGTTCATGTAATTGAATAGCTTGAGCAATTATACTCAACATTTAAGTTCTTTGAATCATAGCTAAAGCACTCACTTTTATACGGGATTAATTAAATTAGCGTCAATGCATAGGCTTATATCATATCACATCAACAATAACATAGAATTTTGTACAAATTCAGGCATATTATCATGTAACCTACTTCTCATTGAAATATTAATTTACTGAAATAATTTCAAAATTTTTGAACAGTAACCTTACATCTCATAATAATTTTTACTAGGGAATTTAACTCATGTAAAGGAAATTTTAAGATGCACACAAATTTCACTCCTTTCTTCTTGTTCATCACATTTTAATTCATTAATTTATATTTTTCAAGGTTATGCTCTCAAGTTTTTGAAAATTTTGACAAATAAAGATGTTTTAAAATGAATAGCACAAAAGAAAGTATATTTTAAACATTGATATGTTTTTTGGATCTTGATTAGGAGCATCATTACAAAATAGTACATAAAAGGTTACTAACAAAAAAAAAACATTCTTGTGAAATAATAACTCTTAATATTTCAAATATTATTTAGTAGTCCCTCTCATTCAATAAATATCTCATTTGAGATTGTAAAATTTTGAAAGCATGAATTTTATCTGGTTTCTTCATAACACCAAGAATACAATGCATCACTAAATAAAAAACAATTTCTCTCATGAATTTTAAAATGACCTTTCCTGATGAAACAACAGCCTTTCTGATAAATTATTTCTTAAATATAACTATCTGACAATTATGGCTCTTAGATTCAAAATAATGGCATAGTTTAAGGTAAAGATAAAAAATACATAGTTATTTTTATGTAATGATTTTAAGATATATGAAATTATTACCTGAATTTGGGGGTTTTTCCTTGATTTTAATCAAATTTTTCAAAAAGATAAATTTTCATTGATTTAATGTTTCTTCCATAGTATGATCATGAACCTATTTACTGTGATGTGACAAACTGAATGAGTGAACAGGTAAGTCTTTGGTTTGTAATTCTGTAGTTTTCATGTAGCCATGAAGAGTACGTAATTGTAACTGAAGAAGGATAGAGCATCCGGAAGTTAACATATATTTTATAATTTAACAATAAAATATACCAAGTTAAATTGCCTTCTAGCCTCTTCCCCATAAATTTGGATTCTAAATATTAAACATATGTAATATAGTATATATTTATGATATTGTAATAAACTATTTTGAATCATATGAGAAGTTCCTTTAACGAAATATAATTCCCTTCCTTCCAAAAAGATTTTGTTTTGCTTCCTTCAACAGGTCAGTTCCTGGTTATATTGTGTTATATTCTTTTAGTCCAAAGTGATCAAATTGAGGAGATGCTTTATATATAAAATAAAAAGATCAAAAGAAATTCATCATTATCATGAAAGTAAAATATTTTGGAAATTACACTGATTCATCGACAGTCAGTGCATTTACTAGTGTAAAAGTCAATCTTACCCCACAAAATTTCAATAAAAACATGTCAACTCTATTTACACATAAGAGAAGTGTTTATAGCTAGTTGAATAAAAAATGTTGATGTGTATTTTCTGAAACTACAAATTCTTTCTCAAATAAGATCAATATTAAGTTAATATATTGAAACAAAGTAATTATGCATTATGTACAGCTTGATAATTAGTAAAAGACAGAAAGTAAAACCAATGTAAAAAGTGGAAATTCTAAGCATAAGTTCTGGCATTCAGCTATAGACTAACCACCAAATATATGATGAATATTTAGTATTTCGTTTTAAATAGTGATGCACTCAATCCAAAGTTTGGCAATTTGGATGATGATGTGATTCCTGATAATCACAAGTGCAAACTCTGACAGATCTCAGAAAAATGATTCAAGGATATAATAGGCAAAGGCCTCTTGTAATTTTTCATGTCATGTGAGAGTATCAGAGATTAACAGACTTTAGTTAGGTAGGGATAAATGCACCTGTGGCTAGCAGGGTAATTAAGTTGTTAATCATAGTTAATAAGTAATTAATTCAATTTAAATTACCTAAATCTAGCAGCAACATCTGTGTGAACAACAATTTAGGGTCAAACACTGCTCCAGAGATGTTTCAGCTGATTGGAATTTGTTGAAAAGCATTTTTATTATTTTAGTCATTAACTAGGGGTCTTAACTAATGACGATGACAATTCAAAATGAACAAACATTATTAAATCAACATTTGGCCATTGTGCAGTAAAGATATTATTTGTTGGCTACTCAATGAAAGCCAAACTTAGATACATTGCTAATTTTATCAATTAATATAGAGTGAAATAAAAATGTAATCAATAAATATCAAATCTGATGCCTACTTGACATTAAATTTGATAACATTGCAAAATGTTAAAGGCTTTAATGTTGTAAGTAAACAGTTACACAAAGAGCATTTATTTTAAACTGCAATCCTTGACCATATCTTTCAAGATTGAGCAAATCTTTCACTGTGATAGTCTTAAATGTGGTTTACCCATATTTAAATCCAAATGCAAAGAATACATAAAAAATATTTATAGTAATAATATCAACCAATATTTTATTGTGCATGTTCAATACATAACAGGTTACAGGAAAAATACAATAAAACCTACAGTATAGATAATTAACTGAGCAACGTCATTTTACAAATAAATCGATCTGTTATAAACCATAAATTATACTGGGTGTAAACAATGGTAGATATATTTGGCTTGTTGATATGAATCTTTAATGGATATATCTGTTCCACCAAAAAGTTTAACTTAATATTTCTATACAGTCTTACATTATTTGCCTATTCATAATATAAACAATATTAAACGAAACTACTTGGCATCACCTGATCAGCCCTTGGTTGGATTGACATTCCATTCACAAATAATAGAAGGAAACACACACTTTACATGAAGACTGAAGCAAATATTCCAATTTACAAGCAGTTACACAGAGCATATACATTAAAGTACTGCAAGGTAATTTTACAGCATTGTTGCTCTGATTAACCTTATTTAAATAATTTACCAGATTTTTCTCTTGACTCAACAGGAAAATAAATGAGCCCAAACAGCTGTGTATAATGATATTTCTCAAAGAAGAGCACCACATTTTCTGTACACACCCAAACAGATCAGGTTGTTGTACACTCATTAGCCTCCATACTTCCCACATTCATTCTTAATTAGTTTCATTATTGAAGGTATTACCAACATTTCCTCTGGACCACCCTTAAAGAAAATTTAGAAATCTTAACAATGTAAATCCACATCTAGGACAAATTCAAGAGAATGCAAAGAAGACTATCACATCTCCTCCTTAGGTACATGCAAATATTTGAATTAGATATGCAAATTGATACATTCAAATGTGTAGAATTTGTTATAACAACAAAAACAAAAACTGCAACTTAATACAAAATCATTCGGCAATCCCTGAGAAACTGAATACATGCAACAATTAGTACAGCTCCCATAGAAATATTCATTCCATCAAAACAATTTCATTGAGGCCTTCGAAGATGCCCTCATAACACTCCATTCCATCATCCACGCATGGTATATTTACAGGGGAGGGGAACAACATTAATAACTTTTGTATGCAAAATTTTGATGGTATTGAAGCATACATTCAAATAAAATACCCAATAGCATATACACATCAACAATCAACATAACAAGTGCACTTATATCTTAGTATGAGCAAAAATTTTGACAGTAAAATGGGAAGGAGAATGAGGGATCAAAATGATCACAATATTGCATGGCTGAGCACACGCGAAATTCACAAGTACAGATTTGAACAACAAGGCAGATCACAGCACTACTGCTGAGTGTACCACAGCCACTCTGGCCACAGAAACTAAAGAACATTTTTGACATCTTCGAAAACCAAGTAGATCCATACTAAGGTACACACTCTAGCAAAAATAATCCCACGTATAAGAATCTTCTCTTGGAGGCCCAACCAACCAACGGATTTAAACCACTGCTTTTCCATTCATCGAATATAACTCACAAAGCTCTTGCAGTTACTAATGCCACTAATGAATACAATGCCAAAGCCAAATTCCAAATTTTGTAGGAGTTAAATAATAGCTACATGACCAGCAATATTACGTACACTGTCCATCAAGACAGTTCATTAGATTAATGTTAAGATTTTAAGGACAGATCTGAGAAATTAAAATTCTAAAGTTGCCTAAGGGCAACAATAAATGAGCTCTAATAATTTATGAAAATAACCAAGATATAAACAAATCCATAATCATGGAAAACTTGGATGAGATAAGAGAGCCTAAGTATCCAAATTAAGTACTTAAATTTGCCTTGCAATACTAGCTGCTTCATTGTGATTCACCAAAAAGCATTAGCAATATTATAATATGAATGCATGTCCAATTATCTAATACAACATGATACACGGAGGCACTCTGATAATGCATCTATTATGAATCTTTCACAATAATGAATTAATTGGCAGATCAGACAAACAATTTTGAAAATGCAACTGCTGAAACAATCACAGGGAAAAGAAGAACTGACCTTGAGTCTACTAACAGTCTGTACATACAACGTTATTTTCATTGTATGATTAATGCCAGCTACTACAAAACAGTCTCCAAAATTAAATTAGCTGCAACAATAATTTAACAATTTATACAAGTAAAACATGAAAATGTACTTCCTAGTTGGTAAATATTTGAATTCTGAGGAATAATGCCACCAACATAGATTAAATAAATATTACTCAATACTCAAAACTGAATAAATAATACATATGAAAAGTTACATCAAACCGTATAAGTTATAATGAGCAGAAATGAAGAAAGTTGTACTTACTCCAACTTGCAGCAAAACCATGGAAATCATTGTGTTTGCAAGAAATATTTTGGCATCAGTTTTCTGATTGCATCAAGCCATCAGATCTTATTAAAGCAAAACTTACTTAACTACAAAAAATATAACCATCAAGTATTTCTTATGTTATTATACAAGATAGCTCAGCCAGTGATAATATTGTATACATATTTATAGGAATAATGCCATGTGCTGGACATGTTAAGACTGCTTTAGAACTGATGTTTGTTTATGGGAATGGAGAAATTCCAGTGAACTATTTTATCAATCCTGTAATGTACTGGATGGCCTTCTAAGTGCAGTAAAACATATTATCAAAAACTGTACAACAAGTACTGTATACATATATTTCTCCAAGAGGATGGGAAAGCAATAACTGCCCAGTAGATAAGATTCACTTTTCAAGTCTACAAAACATAATCCACCAGACTGTAACACAATACTTTTAAAATCAGCCCATTTCTTCACATTTTGAATTCAAATCTTCACCTTTCCCCTCTCATCTTCAAACACACACACACTCGCACATTTTCACAATGCTTTTCCCACTTTCCCATCTCATTTCACTGCATACTGCTTAAGGAAATCTCCACATCTAAAGAGACCAAGAGGCAGGTAAATTTCCCCCCACAGAGTTCCAGACTTCAAAGGAATAAAATCTGCAGATTTCTTCCAAAGTCAAGTCAGTAGTATCAAATTGTAAGCTGATTGATGGTAAAAGATTTATACCTCTGAAGGGGAACCCCTGCAACTAACTGCTGGTAGCATCCTTCACTGCGCCTTGTTGCTGCTGCGTAGCCTCCGACTCCTTGAATACACCATCTAATTTACCCTCTGTTGTGTTATCTAGGATCCCAAGTGAAGAAAGGACTTCTCTGAAGGAGACTAGAGTTTTACGAAGAGTCAAGCAAAATCCTTTTGAGGCAGGAATTAAAGGGAACTCAGGAAGATGGACATTGATGGCACTAGAAATTGCTGTAAGGGAAGAAATAAATTTAGATTTTCCTTTGATCAATTGTGACAATCATTTGACAACCTATTGAAAATGCAGAGTGTACACCTATGTTGCAGGACTACCTGGGTTATTTTTAAATGGTGCAAAGATTGACAGCTACGTTTGAAAGCAGAAAAATGTATAGCAAAAAGCATGACCTGCTCTGTGACTGTAAATAAGCCAAATCCCTTACTATATTCTTGATGCAAAATTAGGATCTGGAAGTCAAATACAAATACTTAGCTGTCCTTTTCTGCAATTATTTACTGCTTAACATGCACATTCAAGATGTAGTGGAGTCAGCTGATAGGACTCAAGAGGCTATATAACTATGCTCTGAAGGGCAGTTAATGTAGTGTAAAAGAGGTGGGTTATTTTACACATGCTCATTAATTGCTTAAGTACTGTTGCATGGTAAGGAATACACATGAGGAGGGTTCAACCTTAGAGCCAGAGGGTGTACAGTGTTGACTGGCTCATTTTGTTGAAGGAGATTACAGGTTCCATAGCATTGTATCAGAGATAGGCAAACCCTTGGCTGGAAATCTCTTAAGGATAGAAGAACGTATTATAGGCACAAACTATTCTTAAGTTTTTTAACTAGAAATTTACAAGAAACATGGAAAATTGTTATTCCTGTTCTCAGCCAAGGCGATTTTTGAAGCCAGAGGTAAAAGAGACTTCATGATACTATATAAAGAACAGATGGCTGTTATTGGTCTCTTTTTTCAGGATAGTATAAGGTGCGAAAAATGTATGGTATTATTCTACCCCATGAAATATGAAATATAGCAGCTTGGTGGATATTAATGTTTATGTTAACCACTTCATGTTTGTGTAAATTCCTTACAAATCAAGAAATAAGAGTTTCCTAAATTCCCTTATCTGGGAGTAACTTAATCCTTAGAGGATACTATCAGAAGTATTTGATGGAACTATAAATCTCCCAAGTCATCTTGTAAATATCAAAAACTTTGATGAGAGAAGTTTTAAAGAAAATTATTTTTAACTTACCTTCTCCATGAAGTTCTCGGAATGATGTAGGTGTGGTGGGAGAAAGAGGATGGGTATTGTTATACCTTTCTGATATCTGAAGCCAAGTTTCTAAACGATTTATTAATCTGAAAGAAAATGAGAAGATTGTCATCTAATAATTCCCCATGAGTAATAACTCAAAATCATGAAATACACATGACAAAGCAAACCAATTCTTCTATTACAATTAATTAAAATGAAATTTTAATATACTAAGAAAATTGAAAACTAAGACAGAAATGTTTGTGAATATATATATAAACATATAAATCTCATAAAAGGTGATATAAATGAACAAACAATTAGGTTTTTCTTAGATTTAAGAAGGTAAGTACACCTAGGTAGATATAAAGCCCTATAAATATATCTAATGAAATCAAAATTAGAAAATTACTTCCTTACTTGTAAGCATGTAAACGGAAGTGCTCAAATATCTCTTCTTTGAAGATAGGGGGAGGTGTTAGAATTATTTTTGTTAGAGATTGAACCTGCTTTAGAACAACCATCTCATTATACATCCTAGAATTTTCTTTTCCTTGCTGAGTACCCTTCTGTTTTTCATATCCAGCTTCATTAAAATATGGTTCACTAACAAGGATAAGACCTAAAGATATTAAAGAAAACAATAGATTTCAATAATTCAAGACTGAGAAAGTAAGCTCACTTCTTAAAGTTTTAATCTGATGAAAACTAGCTACGGAGCTAGTGAAACAAACCTTGTATGGAAACTATGACTTGCAGGAGAGTAGAATTTGATGTCCAAACTTCAGTTCCTTTACCACTCCAAGTTCCCAGAAGACTGACACAGACTTTACCATCTTCATACAAATTAGGATTGAGGCGATCACTGCAATAACTAATGTAATGACAGACAGGTGGAGCTTTGGGATAGTCAGCTGACAATTGGAAGTCAAAAAAGTAGAGACCATCTTCATAGGGAGTTTTCTCTGGGCCACATATCATAACAGAATATAGATCCTAGGAAAAAAATATAGAAAATTTGATACACTCTGTCCAGTGAAAAAATGTTGGAGATTGTGCAATGTTTACAAGATATTTACCATTCTATCTTCAAATCCTTTCACCCAAATACCAGGAGGAAGTGAATTTCTCAGCAGCTTCAACTCTTTTCTAACAGTTTTAAAGAAGAGCTTGGAATCAGTTGGCAGGAACATTGTAAGTTTAAATTTATGGCTGTCAGGAGCTGTTTCAAGAATTGAGAAACCTAATGGAAAATTTAAAATGGGTTGAGTTAGTAACCTGTCGGAAAGTAATGGAATTTATTTATAACCTAATATGAAATATTCACTAGTTATGTAAAGAGAATTACTATTAGCCATATGTTGTTATAGGAAAATTACTAACTAACAAATTTTTATTTAATGAATATGTTCACAAATGCAGTCAACATTAATATCTCAGAGAATATTCTTAAAACAAGAATAGAATATTGAACTGCTATTATTGAAGCAAAAATGAGGAATTGCAGATTTATGTCACCATTACGGTTCCATTCATTTTAAAATAAAATGGGAAACAAAGGAGTATTGTTAAAAGTGCTTTGACAGCTAAGGTCATTTTGCACGTAGGCTCCCCCCGGGATTTGAACCCGGGATCGCTTTCTCTAAAGTCAAACGCGTTGCCCACTTGGCTATTCGGAAACCCAGAAAAAAAATCAATACTTCACATAGGCCTTATGGTTTGAAAAGTAACGTTTTAGACAAAGAAAATCTATTAAAAGAATTTGAAAGAAAGGCTTCAAATTTTCTCTTTTCAAAAAATATCCTTTATACTCGTAATGGCATAATAATTATTATTACGAATCCAAAACCATGATTTATGATAGAGATGCAACTGGACCATTTGGTAGTAATTTGAAATTTTCAAATATTAAGAGCATTAAAAATGAACATTCATAGAAATTTGTGTGTTTAATTAAAATCTAGAAAACAAGGGATCATGTTGAAATCAAATCAAAGCAAATAAAGCAATAAGGTGATGTTTACCAAACCCCATAGGAATATTATAACTCTTGGACCTGATTCAAAACCCTCTGTTATGCAACTTGATTTTAAATAGCAACTACTTTACTCTGTTTTGCCATTCCCATAAAATGAAATTTGTGAGGGATTACTTTATTCAGAAAATCTATTTTAAAAGATACGGTGAGTTATTCTGACAAATGAGTATACTAATGGGTAACATTCTACAGTATGTTTAGATGGAATGTAATATTACCTAAGAAAAAAGGAACATGAGCGATCTAAATTTCTCAATTAACTCATAAGTAATACATTCTCAGAATATGTAGAAGATGTTACAAATCCATCCTGCTTCTTAGGATAAGCAGTTAACATAATGACCTAAATGCATGCATGGTACATGGGCAGATATAGATTAAAGCATCAAATCCTTCAAGACCCCAACAAATAGTTTTCCCCTACTGATCCACCTTTCCATTTTTTAGCAGTTTAAGAAAAATTATAAAATCTACATTTATTGTTACCATTCACTATTTATAAGTAATATAAATGCTGAATATTTACATCTAATCAAAAGGTCTTGCATAGAATAATCAATTTGATGTCAAATGCCGTATGTTCAAATACAATAACACCCAATGGGAGAAACACTCTTTAAAAATTTCAGTAAAATTATAAGTCTATGCTTGGAGCAAAGAAGGCATTCAAAAATGGCAAAGGGATTGAAATTGAAATAAAAATTTTAATTGAACCAGAGCAATAAACTAAACAAAAAATCAAGCCATCTTATCTATCCCATCCCAACATTCTAAAACGAAGAAGAATACACAGATGTCATTTTACAGGGAGAGGAGCCATGAGTCATGGTGCTTATAATTTATTGATATTCATTTCCAGAAAAATCACAGAATGAGAATTTAACAGA
>KZ308158.1:2836-35573 GCA_000376725.2 Ladona fulva
CTAATTAGTAGGTTTTCTAGATCTCTATGCTATCGGTGAATGTTTATTTATGTTTTCACACATAGCGCAACCTTTGGGTTTATATATTTTAATTTTTACTTTTAATACTATTAAAATAAATAAACAAAATATTGTTGAACGAAGAATGCCTGGATCTATATCATTGAGACACCCAAACTGCCTATTTTAAGTAATCTATAGCAACAATATAGTTCACTGTAAAATGGCATGTATGCTGTATGTGAATACTGTAATAAATAAATAAACAAACAATTAAGAAATAAAAAAAACCGTGGGGTCCTCGGAAAACAGCAGCTTGGTAAACAACACTGACAAACTAGGCTTGGTATGTTAAGGGTTAAAGTATGTGAATTTGTAACGAACTATTTCTACTATCGCTTTGATTCCTAACAAATATTTATTACGAAATTTTTGATGACGCATCCAATAATTTTCGATGTACAACTTTACTTATACTATTGTAACCGCTAATGCACACAGTAAAAATCATTCAAAAATTAATTTCAGAAAATCGCTGCGAGAATTCAAAAGTTAGATCTCTTTCGTATTTGCCAATAAAACTTTTCTTCGCTCTGTCAATTCCGGGGCCGTATTTTTCACACCTCTTTTACAACCAATCACGGCGACTTTTACAGAGGTGTCACATAACGTCTCCTAGCTCTTACCTAACACTCTTGAAGATAAAAGAAAACCACGCCGGGTGCATTAACGCTAGCTTATCTTTCGCATGGATTTTTTGACGCGTTTCCGAATGTTTGTTTTACATCCCCACGCTAATGACTTCTCTCTCTCTATCCATTGCAGGTGAGTAACCCTTCCAGAAGAGGTTGGCTGCCGGTGACCCCTCCAGCGTGAGCACCCTCCACTTTCTTCCTCACTTTCACCGACACCTCTCGGATGCGTGGGCAGGGGACACGGGCTCGCGGCCAAAACAAACTCACGCGCCCGTTGATTCCCTCGCTTGCCACTTAGGGAGAGTCGCCGACGGTGCCAAAGAGTGCGCCTTTACCAGAGTCAGCTGTCCAATCTCCGAATATCACGCGGTCCATGACCCCCTGCTTCCTCTCCCGTTCCAATCCACGATTTCTTTCATCTCTGCACCCTCTTCCGTCCTCTCTTTCATCTATTTTTTCTCTTCCGGTCACATCCTAGTTTCGTCTCAGAGGTGGTCTGAATTAGAAGTTGGTACATTTAGGTCTCGTGTGGTGCTTTCGTATTTTTTTGTGGTTTTCTCTTCTTTTTCGTCTTCTTTCAGTCTTATCCTGTTTTTCTAGTTTTCTTATCCTTTTTTTCCTAGCTTTCCTACCCTGTGTTTCTAGTTTTCTTATCCTACGTATCTAGTTTACTTATCCAACGTTTCTGGTGATTTTGGCGATTTCACATTTTCGTATTTGTTTCGATGAATTTTTCTATTATTAGATTATTTATATTATTAATATATTGATTGTTATTTATATTATTGTGCTCTATTATTAGAATACTCCTCATTTTTGCCGAACTCGGATTTTATAGTAGTAATAAGTGCTTCCACGACTGAGGTCATTTCGCACGTAGGTCCACACCGGGGATCGAACCCACTTCTTATTAACTCCACGTCTTGATTGTTGACTATGTACGCTCTCTTTTAAACAATCGAGGTCGATCATTGTTAGGAAACAGTACGCAAATTGCAACAATCAACTGCCATTCTTCTCCTGCACAACACAATCAACAGATATCTCAAACAATCAGAATTTAATAGTAGTATTGTTAAAAGTTTTTCGATAGCTGAGGTTATTTCGTACGTAGGGCCCCCACCCTGGACCACTTTCGCCGAAGTTGAACGCGTAACCCACTTGCCTGTCCGAGAACCCTCGGAATTTTTAATAGGATAAAAATTGTGAAAGGGAATTTTGAGCTGTATTACAATTTTTTCTAAATAAATTTTCATTTTCTGTATCCCATTTTCATATTCCGTATCCCATTAATTCATCTCATCACGTTCATTCTTAATCTTCATTCAAATTATACTCCATCTTTGTGTTTCTCTGAAGTTCTGCATTAGCTCTAGTTTTTTTTATCTTTTTTGGCCTAACATCTACTCTCTATAAATTCTGAATTTCAAAAGTGATAATTCTGGTGATTTTGGTGGTTTCATATTTTCCTATTTTTCTTATTGGATTGTTCAATTATCGGATTATTTATATTTCATTAATTATTATTCATATTGTTATTCTCTATTGTTAGATTATTTCTTATTATTGCTTAATATCTTCTCCCTATGAATTCTGAATTTCAATGCCGAATGCAATTCCTTATCCAAAATTACCGAGTCTGTTATGTTGATTTCATATTTTTGTAAATTTCTCTTTGACGTCTTTCTCTTTTTGCTCAGCATTTTTATCTAAGATTTCAGTCTCCGATGTTAAGGGACATAATTAAGGGTTGTGTCAAGGAAGGGACTTTTGATTACCTCTCCAACTTTTCTTCCCCTGAATATTCAGGTTTCTTTTCTCTCGAATCCCTATTGCCTCCATTTTCTCGTTTCTTCTCTGAATCATTGAATTATTTCTCTCTCTCTTTGACTCTCTTTCGCTGAGGTTTTGCATTTTTAAGCAAGGGAAAGCAAATCCTAAATTAACAATGTTTTAACTCGTCATTGTAATTGCCTAAAGTTGTTTTAAGAGTATAAAGTCCAATCTTCTCCGGTAATCTTCTTCCCTCATGTGTTACCTCTTTTACTAGTTCTTCATTTCGTTTTCGTTGCTAGGGATTTCTAAACTGAGACTCAAAAGTACCAATCCCACATTTTATTTTCGTATGCTCTTTCTATTTTTCTAACGTTCCATTCTCTTTTACCATCATACCGATCGTTCTCTGTCATTCTGCATTCTATTATGAGAATTAAGGGACTTTAGAGTCCCCATATTGGTTTCATCATCCTCTCTTTAGCCTATCCATACCTTACGTTCCTTAGTAACCTCTTCGTCACTTTTTCAAGTAAATTTTCAGTAAGCCTGGTAAGTACCTACTTCCTGACATGTTGATTTTTTACGTCTTCCTTTTTACCACTATACCTTATTAGTACACTTTTTTCTATTTTTAATTCTGTCAGGGTGACACTACCGTGTCGTTTGGGTCTGTTATTCATGTGCGTGACGAAAAGGACCGCGTAATTTGATGTTCTTGGCCTATTGAGTCTGTGACGTAATTCATACCATATTTTGTAATGATTAACTCCCTTACGCTTCCTCTTCCTTACGCTAATTTGTCCTCTGATGAAACTTTTTGCGAGGCGATATTCCGTTTCGTATTATCTTCCGTTAATAATCCTATCCTTCCTCACCTTTTTGCCTTAACGTATCAAGGGATTTAAACATCTCTGTTTCACGTTGAAATTTAACATTCCATCCTCCGGTTGTTTTACCGCACCTTTTGAAAGTGAGAACTGTATTAGTTTCCAAAGTGCGATTCTTGTTAACCAGAGCTATCGGAATAGTGTTTCTTAATTCTTCTCTCCTGTTTAACTAATTCAGAGTGAGGAAACTAGTAAAGTTTTCGTCCTATTGGTTGGATACAGTGCCTTCTCCAGAAGCTGTGATGAAGTACTCAGTACCTTAAAGTCATTAGTCTTTACTAGGTTTTCCTTTCGTAATTAAATGGTATTTTTATCTATAATAATAATAATTATTTTTATTAGTTATTTTTATATCTCATTATCGGACACATGCCTCATTTCTGTATTAATTTTAGACATCGATGTAGTGTTTAAAGTTTTTTATATCACGTTTTAGAATGTAGGCAATGCAACCCCTTAGTTGCATAAAAGATGGAGAATTATAAGGATGTTCAGTACATCGTTGATGGTTTTGCTTTTCTGTAGTCGCGTACAGTTTATATTTCCTATACTTAAAGAAACTTAAGTATCACTTTCAAGAATACGTTAAGGCACATACTTCTGAGGTCTGATATGTAATTTTTACTTTTAATACTATTAAAATAAATAAACAAAATATTGTTGAACGAAGAATGCCTGGATCTATATCATTGAGACACCCAAACTGCCTATTTTAAGTAATCTATAGCAACAATATAGTTCACTGTAAAATGGCATGTATGCTGTATGTGANTAGTCGCGTACAGTTTATATTTCCTATACTTAAAGAAACTTAAGTATCACTTTCAAGAATACGTTAAGGCACATACTTCTGAGGTCTGATATGTATATAGATTAAAGCCCAAGACATATTTCATCTTAGCAATTCATATCATCTTAGCTCCAGCTTATTACTTTTAACTTAGCTCTAGGCTTATTTCATCTTAGCTCTAACTTTACAGCGTGTTATATTATAATATAATATTCTATTTATTGGAAAGAACTTAATTTTCAATTGCTGAAGTCGAAGAAAAGTTTGGACTCTAAAGTTCATTAAAGTTTAAAGTTATCATCAGCTTTACTGGTTTTTGCGTTTCATCTTCCATCATAGGTTCCCCGTTCTATTCCTTAATATTTCTGTGAAACTCGTGCGGATGGTACCAATTGAACATGTATTGGTACTTGTAAGTCCTTTGTTGTGATTGTACGCATTTTAGTCTTTCGACTTCTATTTTTCTACCTTCCGTGTAATTCATTTCCATTTGTTATCAAACATATAGTTTTCATGCAGCATTTTGGGTTTACTTCTGATTTGGTACTAATAAGTCCTTTCTTTGAAAAGTTTGCTCGTAGTTAACTCCCTCCCCTTTATTCTTTTAACTGTAATACTATTTCGTTATTTCTGTGTAGTTTGTACAGAATTTTATCGCCCCCGTCACATTGGTACTTATAAGTTCACCCTTTTGAGAAGATCGCACACATTTCAATCTTACGTTTCCTCTTTCCCAACCTCTCTCCCTCTTCGGCATCCAGTTCTATTCGTGGCAGTGTGCGAGGTGTCACTTCAGACGCACTGAATGACGGGAAGGGGCTGAAAAAGAGGGCGGGAATGGAACGTGCAAGATGGGATTCGGGCGGAATATTTTCCTGCCGTAAAAGCGCGGAACACCGGCTCATAAAAGAAAGGAATGGAATCCTGCGACTCTGAAATAATACGAAGTGCTAAGTGAGACGCTCCCGAAATTAGAAGGCGTGGCACAAAGGGATTGGAAACGCGTGTGTGAAGGGGTTTTTGATGCGGGAAAACACTCTCCTGTCATGTGTGGGTGAGGAAGTGGACGAGAATAAATCGGACAGAAATAAATCGGATTGGCCATAAAAGTGTGAATGGTCTTTCAGACTCCTTTTCTCAGCATGTGGTCAGTATTGGCTATATCTCTTGGATGGTTGACGTGAGTGTGGTATCGAAAATGATGTATCTTTGGATTTGGGGTAGCAATAACGTACATCGCAGCCAAAGATGATCCTTTGATAGCGTTTCGAGGCAGTGACTCAGCGAAGGGGGGAGGGGTTCAGGGTTACACCCCCCTAAGATGGTTAAAACCTTTAAGGGCAGTCGATACAAGGCCTACATATCCGTTCGCAGGCTGTCGGCAACAACATCACCATGGTTGCATGCATATCGATTCAATTTTTCTGTTTTCGCCATTCGATGCTTGAAAGATGTTGCTACGCTTGCATGGATTCTCCGTTAGGATAATGCAAACCTTAATGGAGAAAAAAATTAGAAAGCATACGTAAAAATCGATGCCATTCGTTGTAGGGGTACTCGGCAATAAGAAGTGCTGCGAAAATCTTCTTGTACAGAATTGTAGCTTAATCTTTTATATTCTAATCCAGGCACTTTCCAAGTCGTAAATTACACACAGTTTTCCTAATCGTGTAATGCAAGCAACGTGTCCAGCTCATTCCGCAGCAACCACCATCGCCCTTCCACCTTCCACGGCATTTCTTCGAACTAAATACCGAAAGCGCAAAAGACGGCTAGTTTAAATTGTATCCGACGCCCTTAAGAAGGCGTCACAACCTAGTTCCCCAATCTCGGAAAGATCAATTATTTTGCTATACAACCGTGTAAATCTCATGTTCTATCCAGTTAATATTTTTGAAAGGAGATTTTGTAACATCTCTTTTTGAGAGTTATGTTATCCCGGCCCCTTAAGGTAGGCATATTTTCCTTCTCTCTACTGTCTCGAACCTTCCAATATACACTATCTCATGGCTACGCTACCGTAATTACACTACACTACTACCGATAATTACATGTTCACATTTATTGAAGCAATAACGTTTGCCTTAGGCAGAACTAATCCTGGATGGACGTAATTATACCGTTTTATGCCCTCAGATTAGCGGAAGTGATACGGAAATCGCTGCCAAAACTAAAGCTGGAATAGCGCTGAGAAGTGATTGCATCTTCATATTTGCGGAAGCATTAACATATATAACACGAAGTAATTCTAGACTTACGTTGAGACGTAATCATGATGTATTATATATATTCAGAGTTGCGGTAGAAATTACGTACACCGTGACCAAAGGTGTATTCCTGTATTTGTTCTGACAGTGAGACGTACATGCACCGTAAGGTTTGTGGAAGCATTAATGTACACGGTAGCTAAAAGTACTTCTGGAATTGCTTTGTGATGTTATTGTATTGATATTCAGATATGCGATAGCAATTATGCACACCGTGACCAAAATTAATCCTCTAATTATTACGTATATCTTTGATTGATGCCAAGCAGGATATATAGGCTGTTTATAAGTATTTTATATTGAGTTAGGCAAATTAGTTGCGTTAATATGAATTCAGGGTGCTTTGTCCTAACTTTCAGGAACGCCTTCACAAGTAGTTATCAAGTGGGTGGAAGTCGCCAAAGAGTTTAAGAATAAAGCTTCTGGATTGATTATAATTGAAAGGTATTGTCATCTTCAAGTTTTGTCTATTCCTCATATTACTTGATTTTGAATTATTAGAGATATTTCAGTTTCTATTAAACTTATTTTTCATATTTGGAGCTAAAATGAATTTGTAAAGAGTTCATTAAATATCCAGTAGGTATCAGTGTAATCTAAAATCCTCTATTTTCTTTTAGGAGTATTTCATACAATCCGTTGAGAATTAAATTTATACATGTTAATGTGATTTAATGATATACAGTGCATCCTAGTCCCTTTATAGTATTCCTGTGTTCGACTCAGAGTACTCTCTCAAGCTAACGTTAAAAAAACAGCTATTAAGAGTACCATTTCAAAACCTATTCAGAGTTTCAATTTGTTTTTATGACCCTTAAATGCCTCTCTTTACATTTCGTCTTGGGGTTGAACGACGTTTTAAAAAACCTCCCTTCACATAAGTTCAAGAGTGCTCCATTCCGTGGCGTCATCTAGAATAATTCCCCCATTTCATCTCCATTCCGCATCAGGGGGAAGGATCCTCCAATCCGCGGGATAGTTTTTGCAGTCCCCGTCAGATGGTGCCGCGAATCTCGCGAACAAAGAATTCCGCATCGTACGTCAGCAGAAATTATTTTCATCGATAATGAAGGGGTTTTTCTTTATTTTCCGCCAATGTACTTGTCCGAGCAAAACGAGGTCGCGCTGTTTCCTCCGCGCGCAGCTTCTCCATCGCTGGACCACGTATTTTCTGAAAGAGCAGGCAGTCTCTCTCTTTTTTTACGAAATATTTTATCTTCTCCTTCCTTTTCCACCCGTACGTTTTTTTTTAGTTCCCGCTAACCTTTCTGACTACTGATGGCAGCACTGTTTCCTTTTCCCTCCGTCAACCCTCTGTACTCTGTGTGCATTACTCTCGTGGAGTATTTGCACGCGTGCGGTGGTCTTTCCGGATTTTATTTTCCTTTTTATTCAGCGCTTTCCTCCCTTACTCCCTTTGATTACGTATTCCTACCTTTGTTGTTTCAAACCTCCCTCCGGCTTGGCGTAGTTTTTTCGAAAAATAAATAAATTCGGATTCGACGGGTTCTTTTGTTTTTTGGAAGCTTTTTTAGCGATGCTTAAGAATGGACGGACGCTCCGTTGGAGTAGGGAATGGAAGAATCACTATTTTTTTTGGAGGGGTACCTCAGTGTACCGTCCTCTCACCGCTGCTTTTGCGATTTTTTCCGTGCGTGCGCTGAGGCTTCGATAATGGCTTGCGGCGGGGGTGACGGACAGAAGTTCTTTGGAAAAATACCTGTTTTGTTTTATCCCTTGGATTTTGATTGTGGCTGCCGGATGCGTTCTGAAGGTTGCGGGATGGAATAAGGGGAAGGTTTGTATTACAAAAATTGGATTTCCTCCTGGGAAGAGTTTACTTTTTCGCGCTCCGTCTCCTTTTTTGGTCGCTCCTGTCTCTCTTGGTTCAATTTCATCTCTTGCAACATGCGGGGAAAGACGTTTTCATTTAGTCGGGTCGATTCGACCGTGCTTGTGTAAGGAAGGCCGTAAGCAGTTTCCTCTTACGTTGTTTGCTCTGGGAATTTGATATTTCGATTAAGAGAGGATTTCAAATGTACATTCCTTAATATTAATATACTGGAAATGTATTTCTTACGTTCTCGTCAACGGTAATTGTGTTCCATTTAATTTATCACAATACGATGAATGTTTTCTTTCGACGTTTTAGTTACATCGGTTTATTAGTTTCTAAATTGTCCCTAATTTTAGTTTAGTAGTAACTAACACGACAAACATGTACACGTGCGTTCAAATTGTTAGGAAAATCAAACTATCGATTTTGATTTTGTTACAGGAATTCAAAGCAAATAATGCTGTCGGGGTATTGTATTTCTGTTGTTGTGACGCATTGTTGTAAACATGTAACAATGAAGTCTAAATAAGTTCACCCATGCTACAATTAGATGTAAAAATGGCTAATTATGAATGAAAATTAGGGTCACCGATTATGTTTTGAGTGCACATAATTGTCTTCCGATATTTTGAAGCGCTCAAAATTTAATTAATTTTCCAACAGAACCCTGCAAAATCGCAAGAATTAAATAAAGCTTAATCATATAAATCTGATGTGTTAGTTAAATTCAGCTGAATGTTACGGGATAATTATTGAACAATCCTTAATGATTATTGCCGGTACTTTACCCCATGCCTTTTCACACGTTAACTTATGGCTTGCAGAGTATCTGCGTGTATATATATAGGTTCAGATAATTTGATCCGATACGACGTTAGTTCTATAATAAACGGCTTTAATGCTTTCCTGAATTAAGCAATCTCTGCGCGGTAGGATAAAGATAACAATTATAATGAAATTAAGGAGGAGTCAGCCAAATTATCAAAGAATTAAACAAACGTATCTTAGCAACCAGTAAACATCCCCGAGGCCTCCCACGTTATCTAGAAATCCAGCTTTACGACGTAGAATAAGCTCGACGAAGGAAAATTTTTTAGCTCTTGGATGAGATTCAAGAAATTCTGGAGGAAGTGAGGGTGATGTGTAACAAATGGGAGCATCTCAGGTTGCTAGGTGCATGCGTATGGTGATGTTGATGATCTAGGGCGTGGTTGCAATTCCTTTGAGGTTGACCCTCCCCCGTAAGGTGCAGTTTAGAGGGAGAATTAGATGCGGGAAGGTAACGGCACTCTGCATTGCAACCCTATCAACTCGGCTTATTTGCTCTCGATTCGAAATGAATTATGGAGGGGGCGAGTGTAATCTAGGATGGGAGAATTACGCCCCCCAGAGCATCCGGGTTGGGTCCAGATGAGCTCTATCATTACATGCTGGCCATCATCTGCATCTATCGCTGCTGGGCATTCCAGCTATAGTATTTAAGTGGATGTTGTTCTATTGCGAAATACGCTCATTTGCCTGTTTCACTGAGTTGGAAGCTATAGAAATGCTGGGGTTTTAGATAGAGTCCAGTGTTTTAGTGATGCCAAGTGAGGACAATGCAGCGGGGTATTTTTTGGAAAGCTATACGAGATGGGTTTCCGCTACCTTAATGGGTGAAATTTTTGCATTATTTCTTTCGTTGAACAGGGAAAGGTATCTTTCATTTACTTTTGCATCATTGTGTGACATATTTATCCTATTTAAATATAACATAGCGCGCTTCACGTTTAACAATACGATCAGCAGCTGAAAAAAGTAATCAAAAATCGTATCGCAAGAAAAATACTCTTATAGAGTACAGAAAAAGAAAATTACTGCTAATATAATCTTGCCCTTATAAGAGATGATTTTTTAACGAACGATTCAAGGTATCAAATTTTACCATAATTTATCCAATAAATTTTTGGTATTTATGAAAAAAACTATATTTCATCTTGTGTAGCGATACTTGGTGGAATTCCATATTATCGTTTTAGAAATAAATGCTAAGCAGTTGTACTGTTCCACAAAATATATTTCTCTAGCAACCAATGGTATCGAACATTTAGTTCACATTCAGGCACTGGAATTAATTTCGTTTCTCGGTTTTATTGTCAGGATTGTAAACTTTTAGATGTATTTTGCAGTCGAGCCACGGTTTTGACGTCAGTATCGGGTCAAAAGACTGATTAATAGCTATGTAGATCGTTTACCGGAGATTGTTACTAATATTGCCTTTATCTATTTATCGAGTGTGTTGTATTGTAATCACTGTTTTATTGAGTAGATTGAGTGGTCGCGCGATTAACGTGAATTGTGGGTATTTATTTGTTGTTTCGATTCACTGAATGTGGTAAAAATGCACTGAAAATTGTATCAGAATTCAGTTCGAGTTGTATACATAGAGACAGCTCTTCCTGTATACTTCGTATGCCTTCGTTTTGTTTGCTAACCACAGTGTTTACACATTGTTGGTGAAAGTGGATATATTGCTTGTATATATCACAAGAATCTTTCTTACTGGCCTCGATGGCGGAATGGTTAGCATATTAGCGCTCCATGCTCAATGTACCGGGTTCGAGTCCCGGTTAATCGGATTGTTCCAGTCAAGGAAGGGCTGTATGTGCTTGTAAATAATAATTATTATTGAAATGGATGTAGTGCCAGTTTCTATTAGAGAACATTATTATTAACATTCTTGTTATTTTACTATTGTTGTATTATTATTATCGTTTATACTATTGGTGTATTATTATTGTTGTTGTGATTGTTATGATCATTGTTGTTACATTTATGTGAAGAGTAATACCTTAATGTTGGTTGTTCTTAGAGCCTGCTCCAAAAATCATACCTCAGAAAGTAAAAAATTTCCCAATCTAGGAGTAATTAAATGAAAATGACTGCGATAATGGTAATTATTTCTCGTTTTTGGACCAAGTGGCGCCAGAGTTATATTTTATTTCCCAACAGATAATTTGCAACGAGAATGTAGGGATACGTAAATAATCTCTCGTTGATGAAATTACCTCTAGAATATCGTGTATTTGTCAATTAAAAAGTTGACGATTCAGTGAAACATTTCAGATTATCTAAAATAAGGTTAGCGGAATCGGTTCTCCATTCTGTAATCGAAACGTTCGTTTTTTTTTTCATTTGATTGAGGAAGTTATTAAAAAACATCGCTTTGAAATTCAGCAGTTTAATTTCCTGTCATGCCCACGGAAAGGAATGAGAACGAAAGAAATTGATAAACCGACACGATTCGAATTTTTCTCCTTTTCCTTGTTGTCAGCGTTAAAGCACAGGTGATTTCAAAGCATTCCACGAATTTTAGCAACCTATTATTTATCGGTCGTTTTTTCAGGAAATTAAGTCGGCTTATCTCAGTTACTTCAAACCCGTTTAATTGGCGAATGGGAAGCTTTCCTTTGAGGATTATTCTCAAGTGTGTTTCATTAGCTTTTCCTCCGAGAACTTTATATCTTTTCCTTGTTTGATTGAAACACTTGAACTTTTCCAATTACAATTAAAAGGATCTTAAATGATTTTTATTCCCGAGTGACGCCTTATGTTAAATTAATTAGATTGATTAGATATTCATTAAAATTCCTACATAACGATATTTTATATTCTATGCATGGCTCTTTTGATTATTGTGGGCGGGCTCCTATTATATTTTGTTAAAAAAGTTGCTGGTTAACTAATTAATATAGTTTCATTTGTTGCTCTGTGTCAAATTCAATGTGGCTTTTGATGAATCTTCTGATGTTTTATAAGCCATACCGTTTTTATTTCCGATAACTTTTCAGTTTTACCGCGTTGATTGTCAATTTTACGCAAACTTTGTGCCATTTTATATGAAACGACTACGTAGTTGAAAGGTAGGGAAGATTATAAGCTGTTAATAAGCAAGTTATTCAGGGATTTTTGTCGTTTATAATTTTTTAGATGATTTCTATATTCATGCTAACATATCTACAAAATCCTGGCTGACTTGGCCCCTGAACTTCCCTTAAATTCGAAACTTCATCGTACATTCTTAAATCAACATCATCATGGGTTAACAATGCGAGGGTTGATTGGTTACAGATCTCCAACCCTCCAAATTCCCTCATACTCCCTAACCTTAACTTTAACCTATTTCTCATTATCTAACTTGAGATCCTCTATAATAACTCCATCTATTCATTGCAACACTTTCCAGTGTTAATAGTGATGAAATGTTTGCTCGTTCCAGAACGAGCAAACTCGTCAACACCACAAGCATTTTGTGCTTGATTTTCGCAGTCATATCAGCCCTTTTAAATATAAATTCTTGTAAAATAAAATCGTCAAGAGTCAGCTAACGTAAGTTATGACTTGTAAAAACTCCTAAAGAGGCAAAGTTTGCATTCTTACGTCCGACTATGACTGAGAAAATGTTCTTTATCGCAATCGATAACAAATTTTTACCGTGCGAAGGAAATATTCCGAAACTTTGTATTTCAAGTCCAGCATAAGTATCGCGATATTTTTTGGATTGGAGTAATTCTTCTTGGAAAATAAAATTTAAAAGGCAACATTCCGTTAAAGAGGGCGAAAAAACAAGCAATTTATACTTGCAATAGGATAGAATAGAACACAATAGAACACTTTCTTGATACAAAACACTTGCAGAACTAACAGAGCAAAAGAAAAATGTTTCCAATTTGGTATCTATAAAGCTGTATCTATAGGTCTGTATAAAGCTTATGGTTATGTTGCCCTCCTTAAAAATTACAGATTTTACATTATAAATGTGTACATTTTAATATGTTACGTAATATTTTATACAGAAGTAGAACAGTACCAACCATATTTAAACAACACGGTAAAACATGTTAAAATTTGGCGCAATTAATTTTTCCTTGGGATTCCTAATTAATTTTTTATTTAATTCCAAAATCGAGTATACATAAATGAATAGTCCGACTGTAATTGCCTTCTTCTTCCTATAATAAAGTTATTTTGGTTGGAAGTCTGTCCCATGACGTTGCAACTCATGTTTTCCTGCCATATGAAAGGATGAATCCATGTATAGATGCGTTTTCAACCCATTCCCTAATACCAAAGCTATTATTACGTATTTGCACTCTCACACGAATGGTATCCCATTTCTAAGCGCTGTCTTCATCGCACATTCAAATCTGTCTTCGTGACGGATCACCTCGGCCACAAATTCGAGCGCGCGCTGTCGTGATTCGGTCGCGCGTCGGCCGATCAGCTTTTCGCCACGTGAATCCGGTTGATAGGCTTCCATCCCTCGCGAAATCTCTATTTTTAATAACGGCGCTTGCCCCCTTGCGTCGAGTCGTTGAACTTCTCTCTCCCCGTGATTCCTCGCGCAAGTATTCCGTCCCATGATTCAACGCGGCTCACAAAAAAGATCTCCGTAGCTTGTCTTTCAATTCCCTCTGTTTGCCTTTTTGGCTCCTCGCGCGGAGGATACTTGGAACGAACCCAGGGAGTGGAAGCAAAGAGGGATGAGGGGGATTTTTAACGACAGAGGGCGGGCTTTTTCCTTTGTGCTCTCCCAGATTCCGTCGGATTCGGAATGTCTTAAATCGCGGACGATGAGGTGGAAGAAGTTCGCGAAGAGATATGGCGACCTTTCGGGCCCTTTTTCCGCACCCCCTAAGACAATGCACACGTGAGAATTTGCCAAAGGCATCGACAAGGGGTGTCGATTGAAGAATTCGCAAAAGGAGTGTTGGGAAGAGACGCGGCTGCGGATTCAAGAATAGAATTTATCCTCCCGCTGCCGTCAGATGCCTGCTCGTTTCAATGCCTTACGACATCCCACAGGCCCAAATCCCTAGATTCATACGCGTCCAATTGGAATTGGGTTAGGGGATCAATCGGTTCTATTTACACGGAGAAATATGCCTCATCTAATGCAGTATTCCTTGCCGCTAGCGTATCATTTCGCTGGTCATTAAACCAGTGTGCTGCGCGTACCCAGCAAGTCCATCCTGACCTGCCACTGAGATAATTCTGGTTCTTCGAACATTGGCATTGCATCAGTAGTAATCATCCTAGAAGTTCACGTGATTATTCACTATATCTTGTTCATTAACGCGGTGGTATTAAAGGTACTTAGTTAAGTGTGCCGTTCACTCATATTATACATCCTGTTCACTCCATATTGAATCCAATTTATTATTTATGAAGTCATTGCGCTGCACGCTCGCGGAAAATTTTCGATGATAGCATTTTAGCTAAGTGAGGAAAGTAAAGGCAAATTATCTCACTCCTCATCATGCCTTGTAAGCCTCATTCTCGTTCTGAAAGTTTTGTTCGGCAGCGGTGAAGGGAATGAGGGTTCAAACAGTCTTTATGTCTGATAACTGCGCGGACAGTATTTTAACAACACTTTTCTCAGCATCATCTGTCATACTATATGTAACTTCTTTTTGCGCAATACAAGAGCCAACAATAATGATAATTTTAAATAATAACACTACAAGATTTTTTAATGATAATAGTGCGAGATTTATTACAAACATTTTACAGAATATTATAAGAATTATAGTGTTTTGAATATAAAGTCACAGATAAATACATTTAAAGCATAACTGGAATCACTAGCAAATATTCATGTAAACTGATAATATTAGTAACTTATACAAAAACAAAACACCGTTGATAATCCAAAGATATATAGAAGGAGAGATTACTATTAACGCCATTAATAATAATGACGATGAAGATAATACTAACAATAATATTCACAGTTTCGTGATGATGATTAGCCAATGATAATTCAGTTATGAATTGACTAGTACCTGTTCGGAAACTTATCTTTAGCAGAGCTCCATTTGAACCGATTTCTCGTTTTCTTGAATTCCACTACCAATTTTTCCTCGGTTGTCAGTAATGTATATGGTTAGAATTACTTATTCATAGCTTTATTCAGGTTTTCCAGAAGATTCGAACATTAATTCAAATAAATGGAGCTTTAATGTAAACTTGGATATTTGTGACGTGAAGCAAGGTCGTAAATATACTATTTGGATAGCTTTTTACAGTAAATCATCATTGTCGATACTACTAATTGGAGGGAGAGGTTTACCATCGGATTTACTCATGTATTGATTTAAGCGCCTTCTAGTTGAAAGACTCGGTTTCTTTCTCTTCAGTTTCTGTATGCGATATAATCGAATAAAAAATTTGCATCCAACTTTGGGCCTGCTAGATTCTGAATAGATAAACATACTTAAGTGTGGTAATTTATGTTGACATACGTAAATATTCGTGCTAAAATCAATCGCCCTGCGATAGCTCTGTGGAGTGATTTACATTTGAAATTTCCATTAATATATGGTCTTCTAGCAGTATTACGTTTTATCATGTCGAATACCTTGCCTATTCTCTCTCTAGTAAATTATCGCGATTTAAATAATTGCATGGATGAGGTCGATTCATCACGCGGTTGCCTAGCGACCGATGTATATCCCTTTCATTCTTGCTTGATCAGTAAAAAAACATTCGCTTTTTTTCTTCTGATTCCTTTAAAGGCTCCAGACACGCTGTTACATTCAAGTTCAATTCAATCGAAAGAAATATTTCTCGCGAATCACCGCGTTTTTCCGATAATTGTTATTCCGGAATTTTTCCGCGACAAATGTATCCCGCGCTGTGATTGTAAATTGCGTTGTTTTTTCTTCCTTTCAAAGCTATCCCTCCATTTTTCTAGGAATTTATCCAACGCGTCGTAAATAAGCATTTTCTGTCCTCGACTAAAAGAATTTCCACGTCTGTAGCCAAACGCAGCCGTTTTCTCGTCTTTGAGATTTGCGATCTCCTGACGTTGCCTTGGAGACGAATTCATCGCTGTATAAATAGGTAGCCATGTTCTGAAACCAGATTAATTGGCCTCCTGGGGTAGAATATGCGTTTGTAATGAAGAGTTTCTATGTTTTCTGGAAGGTAACTGTTTTTTTTTTCCTTTTACGGGAGCGTGTGGCAAGTTTACAGTTAGGAAAAGAACTATTGGATTGATATGTTTGCTTGTTTTAGCTTGGAAAGAAATTAACAGGAGTAAGGTGTGTTTAGGAGTTATCTATTGGTGCATTTTTCTTATTCATGTATTCACACAGATCTGTCTGGATCTGGATAATTACAAAGAATTATTCATCAGTAGAGTATTTAATTGTTGGTGAATTATCTCCAGCGAACAATTGTTGGTCGTTTCAACAATACTTTGTCATTATTAGGCATTGTTGTAATTGTTTTAATAACCATATTAT
Organism: Ladona fulva; assembly: GCA_000376725.2. Classification (NCBI taxonomy): domain Eukaryota; kingdom Metazoa; phylum Arthropoda; class Insecta; order Odonata; family Libellulidae; genus Ladona; species Ladona fulva. The sequence continues at coordinate 19,377 of KZ308158.1, forward strand.
TAGTATTATTGGATTGAGAGTGGTGTTTCAATGCCCTTCTTGTCTACAATGTAAAAAATAAGAATAAAATCCCTAGGAGGAACGGACGTGGAAAAAATCTGGCAGAATCGGGACTCGAATCTGGGTCTTCTGTTTCCAGGGCAATTGTTCTGATCATTGAGCTGTCTGGGAGACTTTGTAGGCAAGGAGAAATGGCCAAAGGGTATGGGGAAATGTTCTGGCAACATAGCCGGGACATATGATGTATTGGGTATCTCCCAATAATTAATCGCATGGTGAGATCCCGGAAGGTGGTAGACCCCGGGTTCGAGTCCCGGTCCTGTGAGACTTTTTCATACCCGTTTCTCCTTGATTATTTTTTCAGCCGAATTTTCGTGGAATATCATTTTTAACCCTTTTCATGAGAGATTAAGTTATTTTACAAAAAAACAATTTCTCTGGAATTAAGGAATTCGTTATCTAAAGTATAATAGCCTTCGTCTGGTTTTCTTATTGCATTAGACCATATAGACAGCGAACTGTGTATGCTGTAATACTCTAATCTACCGATATAATCGGTGATTATCTTTACGCTGATCAATTCCTTGGATAATTAGACTTAATCGAGCCGGAACTATAATTCCAAATTGAAAACAAACAATTACTTTTCAGACATACGTAAACATTATAATTGGTCGTTATAGCAATGCTTATTATTTGTTACGATACACCGTCGCTGCGAGCTATTGTTGTGCAAATCATGGAGTCTACCAGAGAAATGATGTATTATTCGGAAGTAATTGTCAAAGAAACAATTCTTATGTAACCAACTTGCCCCATTGAGAAAATCGCCTTTCACCGTCTTCTTTATGATTCTTCATTATGATTGTCTCACCTTCTTGAAATTGAATTAAAATGATTATTTTATTATTGCCTTTCACCGTCTTCCAATCTTCATTATGATTGTCTCACCACCTTGAAATCGAATTAAAATAATTGCTTAGTGAAACATGTGCACATTTGTATTGTAGCATTTCATTTTGCATCTTTTTTATCATTTAAACTGTGATTTATTCACAACCGTTACAACTTGCTCTTTCCTGCGCAAGCAATTTTAACTTCTCCATTAGTCATTGGTTAAGTTGCCGCTAACGTCAGTTAATCGCTTAAACAAGCCTCATTTAGAAGCCAGGGATACATTTTCGCGGCTGAATTGATCGGGAATACACATGCTTCGCCATCATTATCTGTGACGCAACCCAAGTCGCTGCATAATGTCTGCGGTAATCAATTTACGCTAATGTGATTCCTATCTGCCGTCCAATCGGGTTATAACGAGCTAATTTCTCAGGAGGCATGGTTCTCCCTCGCAACCAGCTGTTTATTTAATCTCCAGGGAGATATAAAACGGCAGCTCTCTTCGAAAGGGAAACTTTCGCGTTTTCCTCAATGATAAAAGTAGGAAAAACTTTCGGAGATTTGTAAGATTGTTCCGCCCCTTCGCCCGGATTTCGCCTCGCGCTTTCTCATATCTTCTTTTGGAAGTGGTACGAGAGGAGAAGATCGTCTCAAACCTTTCCGTACCCTGAGCGAGAAATTTGTCGGAAAAAATATATGTCTTCACGCTGAAGTATAGGAAAAGGTGTCACATGTTACGTCCCTTTTCAGAACATGATCTGATGTTGGCGTACCGAAACTACTAGAGAAGTGGTTAAGATAAAAAAAGGTCGAGGAGAGTTAGAAATGTTGCATAAAAACTCTAGCGGTATGATTTTACATCTAAAAGGCTTACATTTTAATCGAAGATTTGGTGAGCTGTAAAGATTAGGTTATCTACTAGATAAAAATGATTCCCGTGATGATAGGTGCAATTATCCTTATTAAAGACGAAAGAGAACACAAAACATATACATTTCCATTAAAATCATGGAAAAATACGCTTCGTTCTTCTTGGTGTTTAACATGTTGTTTACTTTCTAAAATTAAGAAACTTTATGAAGGGTTGGCAAGTTGCTATGGTAACTAGCTTATATAGTACCTTTGTATATACGTGTGGTAACTTTAGTTTTATGTATCTAGGCTATTGTAGAATAATAACAGAATCAATCCAGTCTTTGACACCACTATGGGCTAACTCTTAACTCTTTTGGGTTCCCAAATCCTGAATACATTTCGTATCTAAGTCTTGATATTTATGTATTTCTTTGAGATATTGTTGCTAGGATATTGTTTGTTTTTAATTGTTATTATCTTCGTTACGAGAATACCGATGGACACTTCGTATTCATATACGTATCTACAATGCAGTGCAATATTAGAGCATTAATGTCTATTTCGGTGTAGATCCCTTCCTTTCAAATCATATATTTTGACTAATGAGTTGTGGTACGTAGCCCTAACTAACAGAGAGCATAAATTGATCCTTAACACTTATGTTAAGGGAGAGATGGGAGATAAATCATCACCGGAATTTGACAATTTTACTTCTACATTCCAACGATTTTACTACATCCCGCAATTTTACAATATTCAACAATTTTAGCACATTTAAGAATTTTTCCACATTCAACAATTTTACCATATTCAACACTTTTAATACATTTAAGTATTTAATTACATTCAAAAATTATACTACATTCACCAATTTACTAAATTAAACAATTTTACTACATTCAGCAATTTTACGACTTTCAACAATTTAGCAACAATCAACAGTTTTACTACATTCAACAATTTAATTACATTCACCAATTTAATAAATTCAACAGTTTTACTACATACAACAATTTAACTACGTGCAACAGTCTTACTAGATTCAACAATTTATTAAATTCAACAATTTTACTACATTCTACAATTTTACTTCTTTCGACAATTTAACAACAACCAACAATTTTACTACGATCAACAATTTTACCTCATGAGGACAGCCTTTAAAACCATCCTAAAGAGCCTAACCCTAGTCTCTCCTGCTGTTCTGAATACAAAGTTCCAGGATCCGGAAAATTAAGGCTACCTCCATTTCCTCATCCAGAGAGGCAGGGACTGTGAATCAAGAAAAATCTTTCCGTTTCGAAGGCATCCGACTATTCCTTTCTCTTTTGGAGCCGCCAAAAAATCCAATCGATTCCATTCTTGCGGGAAATATCGGTAGGTGGCGCGATCTCTTGGTGCCACATCCCGCGGACGAATCATGACCCTCGGGCCCTGGGGGAAAGAGTTACCTTTCTTTCCGTATACGTTATCTCCCCCTATTCATACAACTTCTCCATATCTCTTACCTTTTTTTCCATTCAGATTCCCCAAGGAGCCCTTGTCACACCGCTTCTCCCTTTCCCGCGTGAGATTTCCGAATTTTATATTCCTAGTTCAACTCTTATTTTCGGGATGGATCTCTGCCATTTTTATCTGAGTTGTGTATTAACTATCACATGGATATTTTTTATTCTTGTTTGTCGTTGATTCATACCAACAGATGAGTAATTTATGGACTAAGAGGTACCTCGTAGTTATTTTATTCATTATGAAACATTTTTGCTACGATAAATCAGTGAGCGTTACTCAGATGGTTCAGGACGCAGGATGGGAATCTCTAGAAGATAGAAGATTTGAGCGAGGGATAAATTTACTAAATAACTTTAGAGAAAGCCCGCTCATATATGATGTAGCCGATATAATGCGTCCTCCATGTTACATAGGCCGTTATAATACCGCGAGATAGATCAGGGAAATAGATGCTAGAACCAGTCGATTCAAGAATTCATTATTTTCCGCGAACGATACGCGAAAGTGATCGATTAGGGAAGTGGAGTCATTGTACATGCATTCCCTGCCAAAGCCCTAAAGGTGGCTTGCAGGGTGCTTATGTAGACATAGAAAAAGATGAGACCCCGAACACTTTGGCAAACGGTGTAGATATTCCCAGTTTTTCAATCTCGTGAGAATCGTTGTAAACTATCCCATCTTACTGTATCCATTAAATTTGGGTGAAAAAATGTGTGCAATCTTCTTACGAAAAGGGGAACAAATTTGGTTAAGTTTCACACGAAATCTTAATATCATTCTTGTTATTTTACTATTGTTGTATTATTATTATTATCGTTTTTATTATTGGTGTATTATTATTGTTGTTTTGATTGTTATGATCGTTGTTGTTACATTTATGTCTGTCGCCGGACTGAACAGTCTTTTTGTACTCCCGACTATTGCATAAATTGAAAACAGATTCTGTGAGTTAGATCACAGTCCTATTTATTTCTTAATTTAAGAATTATGACTAATCATGAAATTGAAATGACGTTATTTCCTCACATGCGTATCGTTTGATTCATTTTTAGTTTTTTTTTCTTACCCTCATATCATGTAGTTATTTAAAAAATTTTAAACATTTTTGATAAAATTCACGCTTCCATAGGGTTACATTTGGTTTTTATTTTATATTAATCCCTTTGAAGCTTTTAACGGCAGAACGATTTTATAGTTTGCAGTTATTTTAAACGATCGAGAACATCTGTTTAATCGGAAATTTATTTATATATAAATTTCCGCCGAAGTTAGATGACAGCGTAATCATATAGTATACGAATAATTAATAAATAACGATAAGTTATGTACACAGTTCAATAGATTTGAATAATTTCACTATAGTTAATTAAACAATGTGAAACACTATGAATTCCATCAATAAATAAACATTACAACAATTAATTCTTTTGAGAAACATTATTATCCATTATCATATCAATATTTCGTTAGTAATAAGAAACAAGAATGCGATACTAATTGGTGTTTGTATAGCCAGGTTATCATGAAGAACAAACTGGGGTATGACATTTATTGTTGCTTGTTAATTACCGTGCATTTTTGCAAACCGTAGGTAAAAGTCGAGCAAAAACAAATTATCATTTTCATTTAAGAAAAAGTGGTTCTTATACGACAGAGTCTGTGTTTTTGAAAGTGAAGGTAGTAAAAAAGACATTGAGGTGAGGTAGTGAAAAAGACATTGAGGTAGTGGAAAGAACGAACTGTGACGTAACGAATTCTATTCGAGTAACCGATTTACATCGTGGAAGCGTTTTTCTACATTGTGTATTGATAATAACCAGGAGCAGTTTCTTCCTGCGCAGTAAAAAAACCTCACGACGCCAAATTCTAGAAAAAATAAACTCCGAAAACGTTTTTATGTAAGCGTGAAACGAGCTCGAATTAGTGGCAGGGTTAGTTTATTTCTCAGCGATGGAACTCTGTTACCTAATTCCCGACTGCGACCCGAACATTTCGCCCCAGCGTCGTCATTTGTTTAAACACGTAAATGTTAATTGGCTAGGATCCTTTTAGAACTCTCTCTCTCCCCTTCAAATTTCTTTTCTGCCCTCCACCGTATAAGTAACGACCTATGCAAACTCGCCCTAATTAAGTCCCACGGAAGTCGCTCGTGTTTTTTTTCCGCCGTATTTTCTCATGTTGCACCACCCGGGTCGTGCAGCCAGGTCACGGAGTCACGTCACCGCTTCCCGCCTCCTTTCAGCGAATCCGCAGATTTTTTTTATTAAACGAAAGCTGTTTCCATCTCGTCGAAAATTCTGTTACATGGCGGGAATCCGAATGGCGGGAAAAAAAATCGATTTTCCGTGCTGCCATCTGTACCGCCAGATTATCCCTCAATTAGCCTAATTGCTTGTCAAAATCAGGTCCACAATTCGGCGGATGAAATAAAAGAAATCGTAATTAAATGCCAACTATTCTGAAGCTCAACATTTCGTCGGCATATCATACCTGGGAACTTATTGTTGATATCGCCAGTTTCGGAAACGGGCGGTGGCAACTGCCAGCGGTAACTGAACTCTGGGATTAAAAGTTTTAAGCCGCCATTGAATCATCAACTTTAATTCCCTAGTGAGTGTTTGGTAGATAATTACGGTAACCTTAACCTCCTCTAGTTACTGGTAGTCTTTTCGTCGTTATTTGGGAACGATAGTAAAAGTAATTTTAGTTAAAACTGAGTGTTCTCTATCCGTTCTTTTGGATTTTACGTAAGAATTACCTCATTATTCGAAATTTATTACATTTCGCCAAAGAAATTAAACCTTGCTAGCGATACAAGTGAGATTTACTTTATTTTTTTTTCGAAACTCTCGGACTAGTCTGGAGTCGAAAGGGGTACAGTTCGGTAGAAAAATATAGCTGTCATCTCGTCTGGAGTCGAACCGGGGATAGTTAGGTAGATAAGAAGTGGCCTATCATTTACGAGGAAAATATTTAATAAAATATCAATTTTGAAAGTTCGACTACGTTTATTTTTTAAGTAGTTATTTGGAAAAATTAGATATTATTTTATTATTATAGTCTAGTTATTTGGAAAAATAGAGTCTCGTCTGCAGCCGACAGTTAGGTTAAGAAAGTAGCCTATTTAATCTACCTATTTAATACCCAACTTATTTTCTTGCCAAATTATATCAAAATCGCTTGAATACTTTTCGCCTGATGCGATAACAGACGGACAAGAAATTCAAAAAGGGGTTTAACTGACTCAGTGTCACCCCTAATAACCATAACTACAACTTTTTGGAAAATTGTCCTAATTTCCAGACAAGGTTCCCATTAGAGTATTATTCCATATACATTCTAGATATAAAAGGTTCCCCGTTCAATTTTTGGAGTGGATTGATATATGGACAACATATGAACCTTAAGCGGCTGGTTGGGTATCTCTGAATTTGGCCATTAGCATCTCTCCCCAAGATAAAAATAATTTTAAACATTCCTGGCCCTTTTACGCACCTTCCAGATCATTTAATTACGTCATTTCCGTCCACTTTCTTTGAGGTGTTGGTCGCAGGTGCGTGAACGCGATGCGAAGCGGAAACGCTCAGATTGTTCCGAAATAGAAGACTTCCGGTCTGATATTCGTCGTCCGAGTGCCATCCCTTATATCATTCTTCATATTTCTCTGTATTAGATATATATATTTCTTTTCATTTAAATTCCGCAGCGGGCGCCATCCTCGCATCTCGTCCAAAAAAAAAGGGCGGCAAAAAGTTAAATGGGACCATCTGCTTTCATCCGTGCCAACCACGTGACGCGGACCGATGTCCAATCACATTCCTTTCATTTCCCGCGGTTGGCGCTGTCGTCGGGGCTGTATTTCATATCGCGGAAACGAGTTTCAATAATAGTCGTTGATATTGGGACAGGTGATGGGAAGGGAATTTCAAATGGAAATGTCAAGCCGGAAAAAGATATGCGTCCTTCTAGAGGTAGTTCCGGGTAGGAGAAATTTTAGAGAATGTGTTTCTGTAAATATCTTTTTCTATTCATTTCGATTCCACGGCAGATTCCGCCCATGTAGTTTTTGTAGAAATAATTATTAATTATAATAACATTCAAATTATTTTATTATTAAAAATAATTATTAATTAACAATTAAAATAAGCTATGCATATATTACTTATTAATACTTTCAAAATATTATTATTATATTCGGATCGTTATGATAAATTTACTCATTATTAATCAATAGTAGTTTTTTCTTTAAATCTACATGAATACTCTGCAAGTCGCTTTTTGGTGTGTGGCAAGGATTGTTTATTGTAGATGGATATGATGAAAACGTAATCATAGTGAGAGTAACGCACCATCCAAAAATTGAAGGTAATTTGGATATTCGCAGTTGTAGTAGTAATTTTAAAAGTGCTTCGACAGTTAAGGTCATTTCGCACATGAGCCCCCCCCTGGGAATTGAGCCCGGCACCGCTTTCGCCGCAGTCGAACTCCTTACTCACTTGCTTATCCGGAGGCCCGATTTGGGTAGTATTTGTGATTTCAGAGTAGCGATAAACAGAGTAGGAAATCATAGTCGTTACTGCGAAATATGTATTAGTCGTTGTACAGGGGTAGTATGTTTGGCATATTTGTCGAAAATTTCCCCCTACTTATATGCAATAGGGTTCATTTAATAAAGACTATAAATTTTCATTTCTTATTGAGATTCTTGTATGGTATATTTCTAAAAGTAAATGGAACGTAATTAATAGAATCCCATGTTGATTGAATTATTACACTTTGTGGACCAAGTAAATATTTTCCCTCGTTACCTTTGCACGAATTTGAATGCGTATTTTAGCTTTTATATCATTCTTATGCATATAGAACCTGAACGTGAGCATCGTTTCTACATGTACATCCACTATTTAGTTAATTGAAGGGAAATGAAGTGAAAGAGTTCGTTTAAGGTCTATTTTCGCTTATTACTTAACCGTTGAATGTTTATGTAAGATTAAAGTTGGGATTCATTGATCAACCGTGACGAATCAATCGACTATTTCAATAATACGAATTTTATCCCTTCGATGATCTGTGGGTTTTGTTCCGAGCCGCAAATGTTCGCTAAGCTACCGCATATCTTCTCCAACTTTTTGCAACTTTCCACAGCATTGCACAAGTTCGCAATGCATTCCAGTGAGGTCAATATCACTCCTTTCCTCCCTCATGGCGATGAAGCATCAGCGAAACCCAAACCTGCGGAAAAAGAATCGCCCCGCAAAACCGCTGCTTATTCCACGCATCGCTGCGGAAACGTTAGTCAACAAAAACAAAAGAAAATTTCGCCCGGAAGGTAAAGAGATGGGATTCCGTTAGGTAATTCCCGTTTGCTTCCTTAAACTCACGGGTGAGGGAGCCACTAGTAACTGAAACTTGAGGGGACCTAGACATATGCCTTGTGACACCCCTGCTCCACCATCCTGCGGTTAAGGAAAGAAAAGATTCGGCTTTTCCATTGCCGTCATCACTTGATTCCCTTCTTCCTCGACTTCTTACTGAGTGATAGCGCCCTCCCGTTGGGCGCAAACCAGGGGAAAAAGGGAAGGAGCGAGGTTAATGGACGATGGTGACTTCCATCCTACTCCCACTCCGAACGAGAGTCCTTTCTTTGTCATGGATCAGTAGTTCCGGTGGGGAGAGAGAGGAATCGGCCTCAGGCGTAGAAGGATGAAGTAGACAGTTTTTGAGATATATTTAAAAGGATGTGGGAGACAATGGTAGTTTGAAATCTGGAGGATATAATGACTCGCAAAAACAGTCCAGCTTAGTCGTTTTTCATTCTTGCGTTTTATTTTCGGTCGTTTATATTCTCTGCTTATTTTTGTGTGGATTGTTTTGAACTCTACGGATCCGTTTATGTTTTACGTACGGCGAGGATGGTCCAATTTCAGATGGAGTTAATGGGCGGCTTTCGAATTTTTTCGACGTGGAGGTAACAAGTTAAGTCGCGTAATGAGCGTATCTGCGGGGTTGAGTTTTTTTATTTGATAGTGCTCTCCTTTTCCTAATGGATGCTGATTCTTCCTAAAGATGATAACATGAAAAAGCTGAGGTAGTATTAAAGCGAAGCTTCTAAGCGTGACGAGTAATTTGAATTGAATCGAAAGTATTGTATTTTCCATCGTCCTGTGTTTTCTACGAATCCCTCTTTTTGATATTATTTTGGAGGAAAAGATGAAGCAAATGTTTACTCTTCTTCAGCATTGGCATTGGTCTCATTCCTATACTTTCTAATTAATTAATTTTATTCCATTATCCCAAAGGTCTTTGGTACGGGATAGAGAAAAATGTATCTTTCATTTACTTTTGTGTCAATATTGTATATGGCTGCGATGATATGAAAGCTAATGAGGTATGAGTTAAGCTGAATAATAACATAAGGTTTCTCCATATGCGATGTTACGGAAAGAGTTACTCGTAGAGTCATTGTGCACCAACGTGGTTATTCTGTTTGTAGTAATGTCAAAGTGAGGGAAGTAAGAGCAAACTACCTCACTCCTCATCTTGCCTAGTAAGCCTCATTTTCCTCTCCTAGTTCTTCGTAGCTGATGGTAGAGGGGATGAGGTCCCAACTGGCCTTCGGGCTGAATACTTACAATAATAGAGACATCTCATAGGTTTCCGATTCTTTATCTAGGTAAGTGTCATAGGTATCCAGTCTTATGGACCTCCGGATAAACATATGAATTCGGTGAATGAGGTCCTGGGCTCGATTTCCAGCTGGAGGGTTACGTTCGAAATCAACTCAGCTGTCCAAGCACTTTAAAAAATTATTACTATTGCTCTTAGTTACATTCCTAAAAGATACATACTTGGTAATTTTATGATGACTACTAATTAGTTGGATCAATAGCTGTAAAAACTATTTTTATTTTAATTCTCTGCATCACAAAACCATTTCGAATATTTTTCACTGCATTTTTCTTGGTTTTCCGCTTTTTATTTCACAATTTCTTGCTAGAACTCCTTCCATGGCGATAGTACTGGGCTATATTCGCCTTGTTCGATAAACGTTCTCATCAATTATTCCTTTCATGATTGACTCAGAAAGGCGCAGGTGCATTGAAGAGAACTCGGTGAAACACAATCGGTTTACGCTTTCTCAAATCAATAGTTTTAATAATTAAATTCCAAAGTAGACAGATTCCTTTGGAAAAATTGTTCTTCGCTCAGTATGTACTAGTAGATTGCGTAATTCTACCTTACGATAAAAAAAAATTTTGCGTAGATTCGAAATTCTAATCTTTACAACGGAATTGATGTTCATTAACCGTTTGCTTACCGGAGTCCAGGCTGCGAGTCGCCGGAGGATTGCGGATGTCGCATGATCAAATTCCAAATGTGGGTCGCACTCGAACGATTCCACTGAGCGCGTTTTACGGCGAGGTTGAGATAAAACTTGGGTGTATTGCTGAAAAGAACTCTATTTGACCGGTAGTTGTGGTTATTGCAATCTGTATTGTAGCGACAACAATCGAGTAGCGTTTACTTTGTTACCTGTATATCAGCCACGTAACAATAGAATCACTTTAGATTGAGGAAATTGTTGAAACAGTGGGCCGTCGTATGGATTGTTGTGGAGATTGATTGTTATATTTCACATTGTTGAATCACATTCTATGAGGCGTTTATAAAAGTGTGCCGTACTGCTATCTATTAACTACGTCATACGTTTCAAAAGTCTATTCCGATCCATCTAGTATTTCCACTCGCTGTTTCGAAGAACATTCACTAACGTTGCTGATCATTTCGTTATTTGAGATATATTTCAGGTCCTTCAGAGCCTACTTTATAGTCCTTGTGAAATGCACGCTAAACTTAAGAGAATGACTTGGTAAGGATGTAGTTTCGAGCAGCCAAACGAATTCTCGACTGAAATTCATTCTGGAAGATTCTATTGTTGGAATATAAAGGAATTCTCCTCAGACTGTTTTAACTATTCATTTACTGTACTTCATCGCAATAGATTTGTATCTGTGGCATTGAAAAATAGAAATGATATTATCGCAGTTTTATACATTGAATGCAGTGAATTATGTATTCACTGTAGACCTCATGTCTTCATTTGTTCTATATATAAATTATTAGCTCAGAAAATGCTTTAATGAATGCTTATTTATCACCATGCGACACTCTTTTACGTATCTATAGCGTTTATACTCTTTTACGTAGGAAATATATGTTTGTTTGTTTATATTAATGATAATAGTATCTTCCTTATGATTATTGTAAATAAATAGATATGGCAGATTAATCCTTAATTGTTATTGTCGAGAAGTAGACATGTGCGATCGTCTATCAACGCTTGGTTGTTTGTCTCTCTAATTGTCATGTTAATAGTTGTTTGTTCTGAATAATTAAACCAGTAGATAAACTATCACGTTGTCATGGCAGCATTGCAGCTCCGTTACCATGGATGCAATTAATTCCGCCAGCATGAGCCGCTCGTTAACGACGGTTAAGAAAATCATCCGTTTGTTGCATTTCTGTTACCCGATATATACGCTAAATTTTGTAGGCAACTTGTGCTGAATAGGACGACCTCGTGAGTGAAAATCTCCCACGCGAACGACCTGAAATATCGAGCACGAATTTTGCAGTCATCGCAAAGAACGTCCTTCGACGAGGTTACCTTAAATGCGGCACCTTGGCAAAAATAACCCACTTTTCCCCTGACGTCGATACGATTAAAGAGGACGTGCCGCAGGAGTTAAGCCATCTCCAGAAGTGCATATCGGCTTTAGTTTAGCGGGCATTGTGATGCGCATTCCTTGCTGATCGCTCCCTGGGAAATGTTATCCAACTCTCGTTTGAAGGGTGGTTAGTGCAGTCTCTGTCGTGCATAACTGTTTAGTTTAACTGTTTTTATTAACTGCCAAGTTTTGCTGACGAAAGTTACGGCGACGAAAAGTTTTGAGGTGTTACGTTGTTGAATTTCGTTGCGCAGTATAGATACTTTTAGACCAGTTTTATATATAAATTTAATTAGTCATTCTTACAATCAAACATATGCGATGTGTGATACAGAGTAAGAGCAAAATGCATAAGTAACACACATTGTCTACAGCATTTGTGTATAACACATGCATTGTTAACATTATAATGTAAATCACCTATATTGTTAACTTGTGTTTACATTGTAGCGCGTATCCCTTACATAGTATTTATATAAACTTGTACATGTACAATATCTAATTAGTGATATAATGCATCTGCAGGGCAAGTAACCAAAAACTTCGCTACAAGTTAAGGAAATTATACGATTTTACTCTTGTAACGACAAATTTTTCTTTTAAAAATTTAACCTTTCCATCTATAATTTAGATAACATATAATATAAGCAATAGTTGAACATTTTTGGACGACTTTTAACGTTTATTTCATTGTTTAATAATATAAGCTATTTGTAGCCAAATTAAATCAGTATTAAAGAGTTATGTTATCATCAGCATAAGGAATAAGTTAATGTATGTCCAGAGATTACCTTATTGAAATTTAATGGGTAATATTGCTGTCTTCTTTTGCATGAACGGCTTAGTACTCGAATAAAAGGGAATACATGTACAATTAGAAGTTATTTATTTATTTCTCAGATGCTGAATAAAGAATCTCCTTAGCTATTGAGTGAAGTACAGTTGTGAATATAGTGAGCGGTTGTGAAGTAGATTAGGATCCGTATCCCCTTTTGTGTTAATGGCTAGTTATGAAATATGTTTATAATTTTTACTGTGAGCTTTCAATTCTCAGGAAAACAAATTGGGCCTAAATTTACCGCATTTACTAAGCGTTAATATCCTTTTCTCAAAGTGTATGTATAATGACCCATTTTAATGCGTTATTGACTGAAGCAGTTTCACTTCCATGGTTTGTGCCGCACTCTAGCTGCAAAACATTAAATAACCTATTCTTGAATGCGAATCATCCTTTGTGTCCTCCAGTATCGGTCCTTTCGGAAAACAAGAACCGGACCGCTATCGATTGGCCAGTGGAGGACCAATCTAAGATCGTATTATTCCTCCCATTGGACCCGGAAGACTCAGCACTTTTACTCCCAGGAAAGTAGTTTTTAATTGGTCGCCTTTAACCAAGGAAAGTATTTACGTTCCAAATGTCTCCACGGCGCTTCCGTCAATATTGAATTATCCCGCGATCACTATGGAGACGATTGGAGGAGAGGGTTAAAGGGATGCTAGGAGGGGAAGTGAAAGTACTCTCCGATGAGAGTGAACGGGGGTTTATGCAGCGGGATTATTGCGGCTCGGCGTAGTTAAGTTAGTCGGAGTGTTTTGGGAAGCCCTTCGGGGGATAGATGACTCGGGGTGGAGACAGAGGGGGAAATGGGGGCGGAAGAATCTTCCTCAGCCTTTTGGAGGGCGATTGAAAGGCTAGGCTCGGAAGAAACGGTGCAGAGGAGAGGACAGTAATGGATGTGCCGAATGAGGGAAGGAAATAATCGGCCGTCGAAATGGAAAGGATTGAGATGTCTCGTGGATGAAAGGAGCCCATGAAGGAGAGGATGGGTTTGAGTCCCGGGAAAATGGAACCAGATACGGGGATCGTTTTCCTCCCGCGTCGTCATGGTGATTTATTGTCTGCCGTGAAAGGTTTCGGGTGTAAAATATCGGTTCCACTAGGTTGTATCCATTTGGAGATATTAGGATTGGTCCGTCTGTATTTGGAATGTTGCAACAGGGAGAGTGGTGGGGGGATTGGGTAACATTTTTCTAATCCAATACTGTATATTTACCTTTGGTTTTGAATGGTACACATCAATTGACAGTTCGCAACAATAGGCATTCGGCAACCGTCGCAACTAGTGGCAGTTTGCAACAATTGGCCGGTTGGCAAAAATTGATCAAGTAAACCGTTCCCAGCATCTGAAGCAATGTTTACTGCAACCATTGTAGCACAATAATCGATTGTAGCGCAAAACAATTGGCTATTTGCAACAATAGGTAATTTGTTAGAATATAACTCTCAATTGTTGACTGTATGCAACAATTGACCTCGTGAATTGATCCGCTTATTCCCTTTTCTAATTGTTAACCAACATTTACAGTTCTTTCACCTGTTATTGTGTATTATATTTGTGTATTTGTCGCCTATACGTTTTATTAGTTCCGTAGATGTTTTCCAGGGTTGTGTATTCCTTTATACGTCTTCCGAATACGTTGTCACGCTTAATTTTTGGGGCAATTTCAGTCTTGCATCTTATATATTCTTCCAAAAAGCTTCATCTTCTGAGAATGTTTCAGTAATGCATATTGCTTCATAATGTTTAAGTAATGCTTATTGATTCATAATGCGGATTTTTATGGTACTCGTTTGGCATAACGATAAGTTTTCCTGAGAACAGTATGACCTCTTATAATGGAGATTTAATGCTTTGTTTACGTTGCTTGTTGCTATAACCCAGATTTGGTGGTATTGAAATTATAATTAAGGAAACGAATTAAGTGGTGTACCATATACAGCATAGAAAAAAATAAGGCGAAAGTCCTTTGCTAGAAAATTAGTAATCCTTTATTATTATGAACCCTACATTTTTAGCGAGTGGTCCGATACATTTTTCCCTTGCTTTACTTTCATCAACTCATTTTTCTCTAAAGGTTAGATGTAAGAAGGGACTAGAAAGTCTCAATCCTCCTTCAATAAAGAAGTTTATCATCATCATCATCAAATTATTATTTCCATTATTCTTTGCGTTAAAACGTGAAATAGTTTAAACTGTTATAATACATGAAATACACTCGTAGTTACTACACTTGCAGTGTTTATTAAAAAATAGTGAGGCTATTTGTTGATGTTTATACCTCAATAGGGGGTAGAAATTTCAAATTAAAACAAAGAAAAGATTAAAATTATGTTATCTTCATCCTTCTCATTAGAGATTATTTATGAACGAAAATTCGCTCCTTTTATCTTTATGTCAAAGAATCTCGATGGAGACGCATTTAAAGATAGCAACGACAATAACCCTATAAAAAACTACGCAGAATAGCGATAATTCTCGCTAGGGTTTAATGTTGTATTCTCCATCTTCGGATGCATAAAATCATCCTCCCGATAAGAAAAGCAACGCAAAAATACCGGAACGAAGAACGAAAATTCTTCATTTGGATAACTTCTGCAGGTCGGCCGCAAAAAAAAAAGCAAACGGCAAAACGAAACGAAGGGAGAAAATTTGGAAGAACTTCCACCGCGAATTTGGCGTTTTTTTCAGTCAGTCGTTGCCTTGGCGCGGTGTTTGATAGGTCCGCGAGTGGAAGATTAATGGAAGCAAGGTGAAGCAAATTAAACAAAAACGGCTGACAGCCAGGGTAAATCTTCCTTTTTATTCCCGCTCGTGAATTAAACCAGTAATTGGGCGATTGGGTAATTGTAATTTCTTTTGCGGGGCTCCCCGGTATCAAGTTACTAAGTAGTTTGTTTATGCGTGATACATTTCATTGTTGGCCTAAATAGGAGAGAAGCGGATTGCTTCCGTTGACTAGTAGAAAAACGTATGGTTAGAGCTTATGGTTAGAGCGGCCATTAAATATATTAGCCGACAAATTATCTGACTGCTCGAATACAGCAATATGAAATAATTCTAATGATTAATAACTCATGAAAGATATTTAATTGAGAACTTTATTTGTGAACAATTAAGTTTTAATCGACGTTACCTATTCCTTTCTAAGAGTTCATTCGGAAATATTAAAATTTCTACATGGATTTTAAAGAGTATTTCATGCAGTGCATTAACGTATTTAAACATTTGTATTAGTGCGTCGAAATTTGTTGATTCAAAAACCGACTTCGTTACTTTATTTATTATGATTTATTCACAAAGTAATTTTAAAATAATGAAAGTCACCCGTCTTATTTAATTAAGGTAACCAATCAATATTTCTA
>KZ308158.1:35644-106230 GCA_000376725.2 Ladona fulva
TATATATATATAAGATAATTAATTGTCAGGGTGTAACAAATGTATGACAAGGTATACTTCTATTAGAAATGACGTGAATTCTCTGTCTTTTTTATAATTTTTTTTCTGACTATTGTTTACCATTTGCCTGTTATGAAAATGCCTTTTTGTGTTTCAAAACACTTATTAAGGTATAGAAAAACCGATATGGAGTTCTACTCAGTTCTATGCGCAATAATACATAGCGTTTACGAGTGACAACAATGATCTCACTAGATTCGCTGAATTTCGCCCATCTTCCGATTTTCGTTGAACAGTGGAACTGCGAAAAAATACATTTCTTCCACTTCTGGAAACCGGTAATCCTTAGAAGAGATGAGCTCCACTTCGCAAAAAGCAAGTTGAAACGAGAAAATGACCAGGGGGTAGATAGGGCCTAAAATGCAGGCAGATTTCCGGAAGGAACTCGACCGGCGCACACGTAATATCTAGGCGCCTTGTACGTTTTCTCTCAGCAGTGTCCTTATCTAGAATAGGACAAAAAATACTTCTCTGAGAGACACAATCTCATGCCGCTCCATTTCCTTGCTTATCACTTCGCATCTAAGAAGCTGGGGTTTTTTCAGGAATTTTTGAAGATGCGGTGGTTTCAGACTGAATCCCAGTTCTACTTTATTCCGCTGTGAGGGAGAGTGGGGTATTTTTTCGGTACCTCTCGGAAGGATTGGTTTATTATACCGCTCTCTAAGAGGTGGACTTCGCCAAGTCTGCACTTACTTGGACCCAATCTGCCATCTTCAAGTGTTGGAAACTTCTTTTGATGGCAATACTCATTCGGTTTAATAGCGAGGAGTACTGTGTCCTACCCTAAAGCCATTTGTGGAAATCTTTCGAATGGGAGATGTTTTCTTTTAATTATCCTTGCAAGAAAGAGGGCAATTTTATGTCATGCATACTTCTTTTGTATCATGAAATATCTGTATCCAAGTTAGATTTATCGTTATCGATCCAGGGTTCTTTCTGAAACATACAAAACAAATGGTTTAAGGAAACCATTGCCGGTATAATCTTGATTATTGAACTTTGAATTAAATTCTATCGTTATCGCTCAATTGGTTCGAGTAACCTCAGCGAAAGTGGGAGATCCGGGTTCGAATCCCGGCCACGTCTTTTCCTAAATTAGTTCTTTATCGATGCATATCTAAATGCGCGACGTTGGTTAGCAGGTGGGAGTCAGTTTTAGAATAACCATCGCACAAATTTTTTTTTCGTAACAATTTATGTGTACCGTCCCACTTTTCATTTTCTCTGAAAAGGTCAAACTATGTGACTTGATATTGTCATTTGAAAATTTTAGATTATTCTTTGGCTTATCCTTTTCTATATCCGGAAAAAAATATTTTTTATTACTACTAGAATACTTGGTGTACGAATGGAAGTCGTCTGTTTTGAGGAGTACATTATATAATTAATGAAAATCGTAAAAGGAAATAACAAAGATGGTTAAATAAGTGGTATTCAGCGTGTTAAAGTCCCTTGTTGCGAGCAGCTTCTTAAAATAGAGGCGATTGTTAATATCTGAAGTTTATCGTAGTAATAAACGTAGAGAAAATAATTGCCACGAAGCTTCAAATTAATATTGCGTTCTAAAGAAATAAATTCCTGAAATACGTTCTTTTTCTGGATGCAAATAATTATCTACTATATCGACTTCTGAAAATATAATAAAGTATATGGCATCTCTGATAAACCTCCTTGCAGCTATCCAATTCCATTGTACCCATAGATTTTTGGAGTTTACTCTCCCATTAGTTTTTAGAGTTCAATAAACTAGGATCTCAACGTTAAATTACATTTTGTTCTATTTTATTGGTATTCAGACATTCCAATGAATTGCCCTTTAAAAACATGTGTGAATCATGAGGGAACTATTGATACTTTTAATCCCAGGTGCGGTATCGGAATTTAATGAGTCGGAAAGTATGTTCAGGAAATTAGATAACTTTTGTCGATGGTGAAATTGCCCGAAAGCGATTTATTTGCCCCACGTATTGTGAATGAGCTGATTTATTCTTCGCATGGGATACACAAATCTATAAATACATTGTATTTGTGCTTGCAATTTATTCTGTTTCTCGTTCATAATTCCGCCTGGAAGAGGGAATTGCATTTCCTGCTATTTGCAAATTTATGGAGAGAGTTATCTTTTGCAATTCTAATGTATTGTGTTCTCTTGAAACCGATTTAAAATTGATTTTGCTGGTTTTTAATTTATAGGTACGACGGAATAATTCTGCCCTACTTTTAAGAGGGGTTGGAAATATTAAGAATTTAAATGAATACATTAAACGAATTAATAATAAAGTAAATGACTACATGTAATAATATAAATAAATAAAATGAACATCTTTCCCTTTTCGTTAACTGATCAATATTAAAAAGATGTATCAAAAAATTTAAATTAAATGTCATGGATGGAGTTTTAAAATGGTATAAGATGTTATTTGCGATTGGTGCCAAAATCGTTTAAAATTTAAAGACTTATTTGCTTTTGGGAAAAGAACGTTCGGAATCATGTGGAAACAATTTGAAATTATATATCAAAGACCAATTGTTGGAAAAAAATAGGTTTCGACAAATCAGTGTCGGTAAAGTGGAAGTCGGTGAAGTGGGCGTCGGTCAAATGGTTGTCGGTATAGTTACTGTCGGTAAAGTGGGTTTCTGCAAACGGAACTATTCAAATTCGAGAAAGAGTTGCAATAGGACATTTGGACTTGATAATTAGAGTTCGAATCCATCCTTATCTCCTTGTCTTAATGATTTCCGTGTGAAATTCCCTTTCTAACTATAGAAATCGATTTCACTTCAGAAGTTTTCTTGAGAAATCCATCGCGAATTTCTCTGACCTTCACTAATCTCAACTTGCATTATGCATCCTTTAACCTCGGGAAAAGCCTCCTTAGTTGTTTCATTCCCTGGAATTACTCCTTCCCTCTGAAGTTTACCGCGTCTAAATTGGTCAAAAGAATTCGTAAACGAGAGAAAATAAGAAGGGAATATCTTTTCGCAGACGCTGAAGATTTTGCCCTATCTCCTAGAAAGTACTCTGGAATGAAACGGACAGAAACTTTCTCATTTAAGTTTTTTATCTGATGGTTCAACTCGTTAAATATTACAGGAAAAGTTAGAGATTAATTCCTCTTAAAGTAGCACCATAACACGGTTCAGGATTCTTCCTTCATATTCGTCTTCATTATCTTTTATATTTTCTATCTTCTCCCCAGTTACTTTATTTTTATCGTGGTTCGTTTGTTTCTGTAAATACTTTTGCCGCAGTCTTTATTGTTGCTGCAATTGTTGCAGAGCTTAGGCAACAATATGAGATGTGGTGACGTAATAAACAATCATCATTGCGTCATTCGAATGAGGTCGTTGTATCACATTAGAGCCAATCAGCTTTAAATGTAAACGCATCGAAAATTACTATAAATTGGGAGACGTTGACACGGAGATAAATAGGTTTACTCATGCGTAGGAAAATGTGTTACAGTTACTTCTAAAGCATGGCAAGAAATATTATCAACTCGTATCTCATCTTATCTTTATGAATGGATTACTTTTTATATTTAAATTGGTACAAGATAGAGGGAACTCTTTCATTTACTCTTTCTTCAGTTCAGTCTCTTTTAGCTATGATTATATGAAAGCTACTATGGCCTGAGCGATTCTAATGGAACCTGTTTTCGTTGTTCCCCTACCGATTGTTATGGAAAATTTCAATCTTATGGCCATTATGCTGCAGTGTCATTTTCCGCTTATGGGTTTCTGGTTCCTTGGTATGGTGACGTAAGCCTCATCTTGTCTAGTAAACTTCATCATATCTAGTATACCTCATCTTTCCTAGTAAGCCTCATCTAGCATAGTAAGCCTCATCTAGCATAGTAAGCCTCATCTAGCATAGTAGTAAGCCTCATCTAGCATAGTAAGCCTCATCTAGCATAGTAAGCCTCATCTAGCATAGAAAGCCTAACCCCCCCCCAAATCTACAGATACCAATAAATGAGGTTTAATCCGGCCTCCAAGCTGAATACTGCCAACACAAAAAATATGTTGTAGT
Organism: Ladona fulva; assembly: GCA_000376725.2. Classification (NCBI taxonomy): domain Eukaryota; kingdom Metazoa; phylum Arthropoda; class Insecta; order Odonata; family Libellulidae; genus Ladona; species Ladona fulva. The sequence goes on from KZ308158.1 coordinate 39,741, forward strand.
ATTCCATCTCCTTTCCAATAAGACATTTATTTCCCTCATCGAGCCTCAGACTACAAGTATTCCACCTATTTTGGGGTATCCTAATTGGAATATGCAATCCTCTTTGGCGTGGGAGACCTCGATTAATCTCTTTTCCCTTTCTTTAAATCGCTCGGAGCGGTTTATCAGCGAAGAGAAGGATTTTACCCTTCGAGATGTTCGACTACTCCCATAAATTTTCCTCTGGAGCTTTTTAATGGGTTCGAGTTTTAAAGGATTGCCCACCGTGTTAAGAGGCGCTCTTATGGGAATTTCTTATGCAAGCTTAATCGTCCCCAATGTTTCATCCTTTTGGGATGGATGAATTGTTTATGCAATTTCTCTCGGAGGCACATTTTTGTTAACTTTCGTCTTACCACTCATAGCTGAGGTTACCAAGGAAACTTCGCTTTAACGTTTTACTTCTGTTTTTTCCCCTCTTCTTCAACTTCGTCGTTAAATTGTGTGTACTAAAAAGTGGCTTGTTCTTGACTAAATCACAAGTCAAGATTATTCACAGTTAGGGCATAGCCTTGATAATTTTCATTGAAACAAGTAGCTATGTTTTCTTACCACGTTTCAATGATTTAGCTCATTAATGATTTCCGGAAAATTCTATTTGAAAGCTTTCTATAGTCTTGCGTATTGTCGGAGTCCCCTAACCAGGTGGCTCACCTTGATTTAACAAGAATTAAAGAAAGTGCGCTAAGTGCGAAATTTAGACTGTATGAACCTATTGTAATTTTAAAGGTTTTAAAGTTATTATCGTACTTTGTCATATTATTACATCTCTCAGTCAATTTAGAATGACATGCAAAGCCGTTGAGACCTCTGAAAACCGTATTTTCATCGGAAAAATTGTTTCTATTTCTTCCAAAGGATCGGTTTCATAGTATTAGAGATAACGGTGAATTGTAGTGAGTGGATCGCAATTTATCTGTAGGATAAACAATCCAATTACTTTTCCAATGAATCCTAGGCCTCATTAATGAATCAGGATTTAAACCGTTCCATTAATTTAAGTTAAATAGTTTAATTTGCACTATTCCTGCAGATGTAAAAATTATCAGGAACTGAATTATGCCCAACATTTTTCAAGCTGCGTTACAAGCTGACCTATTTATCACAGGAAATGAAATCCGGGGAATATACGTTTGTAAATTTTCTCCTAGGTCCGAGTTTAATCCCTTAATAATTAATTTTTCTGATTCACCTGCTTTCATATCAATCGTTTTTCAAATTGATTTATGTAACATTTTACTCCTTTTGAAGTGATTAATTTTTTTCAGAGGGAATGCTGTTTGTTGAGTGAATTTCTTATGATGAGGCTTCACGGTTTAAAATTCTTTTCCTGTACATTCTGTATAAACATTTATTTCATGGAACATTTATTTCATGGAAGAAAATTATAGCTAATTCATTTAGTAGTTTTATTTTCAAACTTTTTCAGTTCGAAAATTTAAAATTTTTGGAAGGTTGCACTGAAGTAGTGCAACAATAGTTCAAGCTAGTGAAATCCTAGAAATATTACGAAATCTTTTACTTTTCATTTGAATTTGATTGGTATCAAGGTACATTGAATGCCCTAATGGAATGGATGATATCTAATTATTTCTTCAATGGGTGGATTATTCTAAATGCAAACTCTGAATTCACATCTTTGGTGTTAAATATGTTTCAATGCATCAGGAAATGTTTATAAATGAAACGTTCGTTCCATCTGCTTGTCGAATGCTAAATCTTTTCGTATTACCTAAAATCCTCAGATTTTAATTGTGGCAGTAACTTTTGAAGTGCTGCGATAGCTACGGTCATTTAGCACCAGAGCCACCATCGGGAATTGAACCCGGAACCGCTTTCACTGAAGTCATCCGCGAATAATCGCGAATCGCATGCTGTTAATCTAGCCGCTCAGATTAGTGGTATATATCAGGAAGAGTAGAGGTCCGATTACAATGCCTTGAGGTACTCCTGAGGCAACTTTGAATTTCTCATAACTAACGCCGTATTTATAACAATATTATTATTTTTACATTGTTTTCATTTGCAAAGCGTTTCTATGTGTCACCATCAATATAATTATAACGAGAAGTACACCTTAAGGAAATTTAATATCAGATTATCATGGAGATAGTGAAAGTAATTCTCCCCATTTGTACAAACAGAGGATGTTGTTTGTGTAGTAAAGCCATCTGGGGGTCAATCCCACCTATGCGCGAATACTATGCTTAAAAGGAAGATGTCAGCAGAACATATTCGAATCCGATAAAAATCTTCGTATCGTTAAAATCTCTATTGAGTAACCAATCTGATAGAAACATATGGACCCAAGTTAATTGCCCGCAAACCAACCCTAGATTGACTCTCCCAGATAACCCTTTCTTTATCACCTACCCAATCCTATTTATCTTCCATTTCTTCACCCATTTGCACCTTCTTTGTCTCGTCCTTTCCTAATTAATTCCCTCCGCCCCCTTTACTATTTCACCAACAATTTCACACTTCGACATCTCCCTCTGATCCCTTTTACACCCAACTTTATCTTTCCTATTATACCACCCTCTTTCTCCTTCCTTATCCTTTTTCTCTTTTCCTTCTCCTTCCGGTCATTTCCTGCCCAACTTCTTCCTTCCCTACTTCCGGTTTCAGCCTGGATCCCCCGAAGAGACCCTCCCCAACCCTTGGTAACTCTAACAACCTCATATTTACTGTTCCCTTTTTAATGTCTCGTTCCCTTTTCTCCGAATATGAGAGGATTTCCAGAGATTCTGAACCGAAACTTTTGGAAGAGAGGAGGGAATGAGAAAATGGAGGTCAGAGATGACGTCATAATGAACATGAGAAACTAAAAGATAGACGAAGAGGAAGGAAGAGAACCGTAAAGGGTAAAATGAGAGGAAAATAGATGACGAAAGAGAAGGGAAACGAGGAGATGTGAGGGCAAAGGAAACTTGATCCAAACGGAAGTTATGATGCCTTCTTTCAGAGGAGTTCGTTTCCATAGAAACCCTTTGGTGATGGTCGTTAAATGTTGGGAGAACGGTATTGCATATCAAAAATCAATAGGCAGATTTTATAAAAAAAAGGTTCCATGAAAAAGAATTTCAGTTCTTAAGTGTACTAGGCCTGTATTTCTTTGTATCTGATTAATTTCATTCGATTTCGTACCGAGGGGTTTTAGTGATATATTTTTAAATTTTAATATACACTGATAAGGTACGAGTAAGATAGTTGTCCAAAAAATACGATGTACACAATAAACGTAATATTTTAGGTATACTGTTTAAACACCGCAGCCAACATTGCCGTAATTTTGGAATGTCTTGCACTTACTAAGAAAGATGGCTACGTTTCGATGTGATGCCCAGAGCATATGAGAAATTCAATGCATCTAGAGAGGCAAAATGCCACTCGGACTGTTCCTCGATAGTTCAAGCTTTACATTTCTTTTCTTCCGCCCAATTACTTATGGAATCACACCAAGTACCGCTGTTCAATTTCGTAATAAATTGTCAACGTTAAGTAGTAGGGTTTTCTAAGTAAACTAAGGAATGTTTGACCGGTATAAATGCCTAGTAAAATCAGTATTAAAAGGATTTTTCGTGACCGATAACTAACACTTTCTCTGGACGGAAAACCTCCGAAAAAGCAGTTCCATAGTAGCGCTACTCTATTAAAATACAGTATACGGTAAGAGACTTTCATTAACCTTTGTAAGAAAGTAATACAGTAAAGTGATAGTTAACTTTCCCAGTATTTAACCCCGATATGAAAGAAAATGGATATACGGTACTATATTACGTAATTACCTTCCTTTTTAGAAACGATTCGCATATAAAAGAAGGTAAAGTTTTTATCTTTGAAACCCTTGCAACGTACGTAAACCAATTCCTAGAAATTATATCCTAATACTTCTTCGGTAGAAGCTGGTGTTCTAAATCGGGCAAACGTTAATTTAAATGTGACAGAATTAATCAGTAGATAATAATAGCTCCGAAGAAGTAAATTTCAACATTTAGAAGGTAGAGGCAGATGAAATGAGCAAGAAGGACTGACAGTGAAAAACTCTGAAGTCCATGAAGAGGGAGTGTCAGAAAGAAAAGAAGTGTTGGAAGCGGAGAGCAAAAGAGATAAGAATTCGGGGAAGAAAGGGGAGAGATGAAGCATGTTCAAAAGAGACGCTAATAAAGAGGAGGAAGCGACACTGAGGAGATGTTCAGAGATAGAGAGGGAACTTTGAGAGGAAGGGACTGAAGGAGAGGAAATTGAGGCGAAGCAGTTGAGGACGCCTGGTTAGTCAAGGAGATGGATAAAGGGATAATTTGAGTTTCAAAAGTAGCATAAAAATGAAGATAAGAGGGAAACGTTAGTGGCGGTAACTAGCTCTTCCAATATAGCCATAAGATATGTTAAAGGAAAAGCTAAGGGAAAAACTATTCCGGTTATTAAACCTATTCATTTAGAGTATTATGCATACAAATGAGAATACTAATAATAAAAAATGCCACATTAGTTGCAGTTAATGAAAGTACTGCGTTACTTTTTTTACCTGATGCCTGGTATTATAATGTATACTTAAAATGGACTTTAACTAATGTTCACAAAAAGGCTTGGTATTTTTATATTTCGCTAGAGTTGAAGTGAAGGTTATAGTTGATCCCCAGTGTATATTATGAATTAGCATGGAGATTAACTATAATCTTCCGGTTAACTCTAAAAAACAATACAGTACTTATGTGAACATTAGTTGAAGTCCATGTAAAATATACTTTATAATATCAGACCTTACTCCTTGATAAATCAGTTTTTGATTAAATTTATTTTGTGGAATTTTCAAAAACGGTTCTGGACATGAGAATCTAGCTAGATTTATTTTCATTGACACTTAAATTCGCAAAATTAGGCAGTGATAAAATATTTCGTAAACTTTTGCGTACACTACCTGATTATTGTCATAATTACTCACGGTTTATTAATAAATTACGACATCATTATCATATCCCATTCCCCGGTGATTATTTCGATGATAATTGGTGATTATGATGAATTACGGTTGGACATTTTTGACCGTATGAGCTTATTAATACGTATGTGTAGAAATTATTTATAAATTTACGTTTTTTCTCTACCAAGAGATTAATCCCCTGATGCACCACAACTTATGCATAATTTACGTGCGTTAATAACTAATTAACATGGAGGAAGCTGTTAGTATGAATCAAGTGGGAGTTATCTCGAGAAAATAGCTTTAAAATACTTAATTGGGGATGAGTGCATAAGGATATTGTCTAGAATCCTCCACACCTCTAAGCAACTTGTAGTGTTTCATCTAGTAGATCCGGTCTTGGTCTTAGATAGCGGTATCCCAATACTCTCAACTCTCTAGCTTCCAAAATGAACTTATATTGATACCGCGTCGAATTTAGCGCTCACCGAATAGATTCCCGATAAATTTGTTACATAATTCACATCCAGTACCCTAGGAACCTTCCCCTGATAACCTCTTCTCCCGTGATGTTAACCACATAAGCGGCGGAGAGCCATTTCGCTAAAGACTCCGATATCGCCGTTTCGGAACATCGCATGCTCGGTATTTTAAGCATCTTGAAGATCGGCTCCACTTTCCCCATTCCGCGCATAGAGCTTCGCCTCAAGAGATGCAAACGGCTAAGGAGGAGACCAATAATAACGTTCGTTTATGAAGGCGCTTATACTCGGCAACGGTTGCCATCGCTACCACGGATGGCGACGCCGGAGAATATAGAGGGCTACGGTCGGTGGCTTCGTAAAGGACTCCTCATAAACGTCAGGAATAGAGAATGCGATTAAGTCCCGCGACACAGGCATCGTCTCTGAAACGTGCGTGTGGGAGAAAAGGGTTGGGAGGGATTCACGGCCAATTTCATCTCCCGTCACGGCGAACAGTGCGTTCCCACACACGCTAACTCACGCCTTAGTCCCCTTGTTTTCCGTCCCGTCGGACATTATCGGATTCTCATTTGGTTGCTCTATGTCACCCTTTATTCGTCCTTTCTCTGCGTTGTGTTGTCCTGTCTGGTTTCATCGCCCAATGTTTCTTGCTTTTCTCTGCTTTCGTTTTTCATCAGTGCCCTCGCCAAGCTTTCGTCTATCCATTTTCGTTCTTTCTGATTCCTATGTTCGTCAAGGGTTGGATTGACGTGTTCCAATGGCGAGAAAATAGGGCTAATAGAAATTGGAAGGGATTTAATACGAGACAATATTGGAAATCAGCTTTAAAAATTAGTTTTGGCCGATTTTATGAGCTGATAGGCAACCATTGTTTTGCGAGCAGCAACAATGATGATGATGATAATAATATATTATTATTTTCATCCAACTGGGAACCCGCCGACAAACCTAGCATGGTTTGGCAGGACCATATTGGGTTATAATTCTTTTCTAAAAAATACATTACTATTGTAATTCTTCTGTTGTAACATGAAGATATATATATATTTAAATAAATTGTTATTTTTTATCTCCTTATCTCCCAAAGTGACGGCATTTTGAGATGGAAACGGACTAAGTTTTATACAGTTTAATGATCAATAATCTTCATTTAATAATGTCCTAATTTCACGGCAGGTATCCATAATTACATACTTTTAGATTAATTATCAGTTAACTCCAACGTTATGAATAGTTTTAGTTTTAGTCATGTAAATGTTCTCTTTTATATCACAATGTAATACATCTGATTGTGCTGTAATCTGATTGATGTAAGTCATTCATTGAGAGCGGGACAAAATTAATTTTTTCCGCAAGTTTCCGTGGCTACCGTGGAAACCATTATCAATATCTTGGAATTCCACAAGTTAACACGGAAGATGATATTGCGCTTTCCATGTATTTAATCATTTCAGGGAGGCTTTTTCAAGCCTCCTGCTTCGGGTATTTTGCTGCGAGGCACGCTTTTTTATGACATTTAAAAAAGACGGGATGGCTCGAGTATGAATTAATTTTCCATCTTGGAGAAAGCAGCATTTTTACTAGTTTATCATCAAGGTCACCTTCTCAAATTATCATTATATTAATTATATTTGACGATAAAACGCGCGTTATATATAATGATAGTGGCTAACGTTCCTAGAATTGAGTTTTTTTGTTTTAACTCATAACCTCGGAGTCCTTAGAAAGAAGGTTACCCGTTTCTTTGTTAATGGAATTGATCAAATTAAATGCTGTTCTTATTTTAATGGGTACTGCATGGCATTTCAAATGTTTGGTGCCATTGACAGTAACCAAACATTTGCGTTGCTGCGCTATTTATATGTTGATAATCTTGGGTGGTAGCTAGTCTACCAGGCAGCGACAAAATCCGGAAAGTGCCATACATAACAAAACTGCTGTTAAGTATTCAGAAGCTAAAGTAAGGGTGGGTAACAATCACGTGGCCGTTCAATAGTGCTCTACAGTTTAAAACAATCTTATAAATATTTAAATACGCAACAATGCACCATATATTTGCTCCATTTCATATTATTCGTAGCAATGTTTGAAACAATATGAAGGACTTTCGAAGTTCCCGGTACCAAGCATAACCGTGCCTTGTATAACAAATAAAACCGAGGACATAGCTGTGCAACATTATTGCAAAAATCGAATAATGGAAAGCATTGGGAAACTCGCACGGGAAAGTTAGACATAACAATAGCTTTTTACGCTCGACAATGAGCGTGTTCCAAGAACTTATGGAACGCCCTAACAATGTTAGTATGCGTACCAGATTGCAACAATTGATCACAATGTACAGCGTTTGTTAAAAGTGCACATTTCCATGTAATGCAGCACAGCAAAACTACCTTAAATCTTGCTTGTAAGATACTTCTTTAGCCTTAAGTTTAGCTTATTTCTATTTCAAACCCCCTCTCGTTCTCAGAATCCACAACAGCTGTGAACAATTCCACCCCGCTCATGGCAAATTTCGCTCCGGAGCAATAGAGGGAGTAATGAAGCAGTCATTCGTTGCGTAAACTTCTCGTCTCGAGAGAGAGAGCATTTTCTCCGAAAGAGAGAGAGAAGCGTTGGTCTAAACGGCGTCGCGAATTAGAGCGTCTCAGGCGCCACCGTCGACTGCAGCTCGACCAATCCGGATCGGCGGCGCTTTAACGAGGCGCGTAAAATATGATTTAATCGCTCAGGGGTCGCAAAAGGACCTGTTTTTGGTCCACGGAGCGTTTTCCGATGTCTACTTGCCGACCCTCTGTCCATCAAGAGCGGCAATTCTCCAGGATTTAATTTGCGAGGGGTTATGGGAGTTTTCTTAGTGGGGAGGGAAGGGCGGTTCTCCATGGTCCTCATGAGTAGGGTGCATTAGAAGGGTTGAATGCGGTTATTGCTGCTATTCCTCGGATAAGGGAACTATTGGTGCTATTTCTTGAATAATGAACTTGTATCAATATTTTTCCGCGAACGATACATGGTTATGGATTAGGGGAATAGATTATCGGAAAAGAGAACTCCAAACCCTTAAAACACCAAGGTAAAATAAAGGGGGGACTTACCTCGGGGTGGTTTTGGTGGCTGCCATTGGTGGGTCCAACGTTGCACGGAAATCCACGGTAGAAAGCACTAGACTCACTTTCAATCTTCAGTAGTACTAAATATACTAAATAAATCACTGTACGACCTGTCAGTCCGACAGTGCTACTGGAGATGGAAACTTGGTTTCCGAAAGACGTATCTAGTGTTCTGGATACCGTTTTTTGGATACCGATGTTTCACGACTTAGGAGTTTTCTTTTCCGATAATTTACTAACAGACGAGTCCCTTTTCTTTACTTACTTAGGAAAGAAATATAGTACATGTACCCCCTGCCACACGCCGAAAGGCGGCTCGCAGGATACTTACATGGACAAAGACGTTTAAGATGTTCTATCGTCCTAAAAAAGTGGGTTAGGTAATGATTATGACCAGTATCGGGAAGATACCTTTTGTTTAAAAAATAACCATATATAGATTCATTATATAAAAAATTACCAAGTGAATTTTGTATTAAATAACGTTTAGCTTCCGACTCGAAAAAGCCAACAGTATCGCAGGTGAACGTCATCGTCTGAATTGGCCACTGCTGCCTTCCGGAAAAAGAAAAAAATCATCTTTTCACTTGATATGATTAAATTCTTCACAGTTTTGTTGCTTAGTAACCTTTTAGACTTTCAATCACCGGCTTTCGTATTGAATCGAGAATGTCGTTCTTCGTTTAACTTTTTTGTGAGCAGAATTTCGCTAATGAAATGCGAGAGCATATGCGGCAATACACAATTCATATTCCGTGCACTCCCCGACTGACACCAGCGAATGTTTGCCTTAATATTTTTTTTCTACTGTACACGGCATTTCGCAGGCGACGATTATACTCAGAAAATATTCATTTGCTTTGGAAAATGCCTGCGTTGCATTTACATATGCACGCCCGTACGTGCAAAGGCGCTGTGTAAGCCGGAATGAATCTGCTGGTGTATTATTTTCTCCTCTCCCGTGAATAAAAGACGTCTCAATCCGCAATGGACGTGTTCACTAACGCGATCGACAAATACTCTCTCATTCTTCCGTAAATTAGCGCCGAAAATTGCAGGGCCAACAAACACCCCTGCATTTCGCACTACCGCTTTCTACACCACTTAGCGCAGTTTCGCTAAAACTTTACTTCGAGAATTTTTCGACTGGAGGCAAGCGGTAAAGAATTCTGTTTCATTCCCTCCTCCTTGCTTCTCCAAAAAGGATTTGTTACCACGCGGTTTTTTACTTTTCCTTAAGCGGCTCAGAGAGGAGCGGTGGATCAATTCTTTTGGTCCCATTTTACTTTCGTCTCTCATTCACTTTTGCGCCATCTTTAAGGTTTTTCTTGTTGCCTTCGAGTTTTCTTTCGGCTCTTCAAAAAAATTTTCCTTTTTCGCCGCTCCGTTCTGTTGTTGTTCCATTCGTTCTTTAGTTTGTCCCTTCATTTCTTTCCTACTGTCAAAATATCGCGCGTTCCTGTGGTCGACAAATGTGTTGTTCGTCGGTTTCGACTCTTACCCCTGTAGCTGTTTGTTTTGCCTCCTGTTGAATCCTGTTAATTTTTCCCAAAGAGGGTGTATTTTTATATATTTCACTATTTTTTTCGAGTTTTAAGAATTATTTAATTATTCTTTATGCGATTTATCTGTTTCTAGTTACTTTTATGGAATAAAAGGNGCAAATTCCCTTTGATGAGCCGGCTTTTAGAAGGTTAATCAAGCAGGCAGAGAAGACGCAATCGGGGGCAAGGGTATTAGCGCGGAGGACGTCAAATGACGCGCTTAAATCCGTTGCATTATGGGTCTAGGGTCGACGCGGGTGAAAAGTGCACCCTGGCGGCGTAGCGTGAAAACTTGGGAAAAAACAACAGCATCGGGAAAACAAAAAAGGGTTCTCTTTTTCTATACTCCTCTCTTCTGCTAAATATAACCGCCATATTTCTGTTTGGTTCAATCTATTATTTACAAAGAAGGGCTCTTTACATCTGTATTGATGTACACCCCCTGCCACACGCCGGAAGGCGGCTTGCAGGGTATTTGTGTAGATGTAGATTGATATTTTGTATGAAAGGATTTTGTGGAAGTAGTGTGTAGTGGGTATTGAAGTGGATTGTTAAATGTATATGCTGTTGTAGATGTGATGTATCAGTTGTAATATCGTATAATATTGTTTTAAATATAGTTGTAGTTGTAAATAATATCTGCTTAAATTGTGAAATTGTAATCACATGTAATTGTAATATGTTAGTCATAGCTTTTTAAATATCGTTTTTCCTCTCTTACGTTTACGAAATTTTTATTTATTTATTTTATATATTTCAACTCCGGAATAGCTCTCGAATTTTCAAATTTCACAAGCCATTTTTATTGCCAACTTAATTGGACTTTCATAAGCTTTACTTTATGAAATTGTCTATCTTATATGTACCTATTTCCGGGCCTCAGACCATTTTCCCATTGTCGATATGTCTTCTTGAAAATAGCGTCATTTATGCCGTAGTTTAGGAAGGACACCGACCTTCCTTCATCCTCTTACGTTTCCAATAGAATTAAGTCTCCCTTCGCCGCAGACTCTCTTTTTCCTTCAGAACAAACACGAACATGCACACAGATTGGCAAACTATCTGCACGCCCACACTGTTTGGGTATGAAACCTATTTGGGAGGCAATTTTGGTTCAGCTGAGGGAAGTAATTTTTTCTCAATTACTCATCGTCCACCATTTCCAACCAGTTTGATGTAGTTCTCTTTTTTATTCGTTTAATTTCTATGTCTTACTGTTCCACTTTTTCCTCGGGTTATTTATAGGAATAAATAATATATTTAATTGGGCGGTATTGATGAAAAATCCTCGTTTTTCAAACACATCGTCAGTGACATTAAATGACAAAAGGTAACTAATTTAAACGTAAATGTGGTAGGAAAAATGAGAAGAGCTTTTGGGTAAAACTTTACATATCCGAAGGTAAGCAAAACGTACTAAATACGTAATAGTAGATTACTTAGAAGGGGGGATAGGAATTCTGCTAATACTTGTAAATAGTAATAGATGTCCAATAAAAACCTCTCAGCATTTCTTGTAAGTACAAGGTATTAGACGAGTGATAACCTTGAAGAGCCAATAGAATGCTGAAATGTATCAAATATCTTGCCTCGTATTATCACGGTAATTAGTCGAAAGATTTGTGCTTACAGATAAAATTGCGTGGGTATTCCTAGAAGTATCCGGCCTGAGGTGATGATGGCGGTTGTTTGTTGTCGAAAATTACCAACCTTAAAAAAAACTAGTTTGAAGTTTCAAGACGCTACGTTGTTTCGCAATTGTTTGACAGCCATCAATAGTGAACGCTCTCAGTGAGCTTCGTAAACATGGAAAATTAAAAACTAATCATGGATAAATTCCACCAAGTATATCCAGAATTGATTAATTATGTGGAAAAAATTGGTAAAATACTCTCTCATAAGTACTCGTAAACATCCTCTTATAAGATTTAGCTTCAGGGTGTAAAGTTAAGTTAATTTCATAGAAAACTACGAAAAAGTTCGCCTTTGTTGCATAATTGTGTGTAACGTCCCCTAAAAGACCGTTAAGATAACTATCATTCATTTTTTTATTTGGGAAATGATGCATATCATTTATTGGGATGGAAAATATACCGATGCTAAGTACAGTGAGGCAAACTATGTTTTCGGTGACTTTTCGTCTATTATGTGCAAAAACTACCGTGGTTTCTTTTTAAAAATATCGTATATTTACTCGGTAAAAGTAAGTTTTTCGTTTACTGGTGCATTTTCAATCTATTTTCAAATAGCTCTATTGAGTTTTTTCTTCCCTGCTTAGAAGGCGTTTTCATTTCCTAACTTACTCCCGCAATTGGAATCACCCGACAAAGAAACCTGTTTACTCTCCTTGGCTTATATGTGACTGTTCCTTTACTTGCTATTCGCAGAATTATTCTTTCCACGTTTTATTTTTGAGAACGTAGCGAGGTCGTTGGCGTGTTTAGATTAAATTAATCATGTCAAGTTGTATCCCTTGTATTTGTAATGCTGTCAGTATGCGAAAATAAAATTTATATAATTTTTATGCACACGAACTATTAGACTGTATACTTTCGCAGAAGTTTGCGATGTTCTCTATTTTTGGTAGCTTTCATCAAACCTAAAGGAATAGAAATATTTGCGTATAATAGGCAAGTAGGTGTCACTTACGTGAATGCCATTTATACGTTAGTTTGGGAATTTATGACAATACTAGTGAAACTATGTAAAATATAACAAATTAATGATAATTATCAGTCAATATTTACATGCGTTGATATATTTTTGCGACATTCTATATAATAAAATAAACAAGTTCATTCTTAACTCGGTAACATCTTAACACGGTAAAAGGCGACTTGCAAGGTAATTACATAGATATGACATTCCTGTACTTAGAGATGAAGAGGGTAAATAAATAAAAAAAGTAATGATAAAAAATAAGAAAAATAAAAAAATGAAAAAATCATAAAACACACACTCTACTTAATAATATAAGATTGCCATTCATTATTATGTTATCCATTGTCAAAGTCATGCGTTTTGTTTGGATTTCTGTAATTTGTTTTGTAAAATGAAGTTTGATATATCTTTAAAGGTATAATTATATTATAATTACCGATACGCGCAGGCTTACCATTTTTTGGTGAAAAATCACGAGTAAAAAGCTTTGTTTCCCTGGTTCAAGACTCTGTCTTCAGCCTTCGTCCCATTACCTTCACCACAAAAAATATATTTATAGCTCAAGGAACTCTCCACTTTGTTTACGTCGTCGCGTAGCGTACATTCGTTGTCCCAGCAGAAGATTTTCTACCCCCCTTTAATGTGTAGCAGTGGAATGAGAAGAAAAAGAAGTTCTCTCGGAGCGAGGGAGTTAATTTAAGGTTCGAACCTCAGAGGGCTCTCCACATTGTGTGTGCGAGACGTTGTATCGAGCCGCCATTATCCACCCCTTCCCTCCCGCAAATTCCCTTTGATGAGCCGGCTTTTAGAAGGTTAATCAAGCAGGCAGAGAAGACGCAATCGGGGGCAAGGGTATTAGCGCGGAGGACGTCAAATGACGCGCTTAAATCCGTTGCATTATGGGTCTAGGGTCGACGCGGGTGAAAAGTGCACCCTGGCGGCGTAGCGTGAAAACTTGGGAAAAAACAACAGCATCGGGAAAACAAAAAAGGGTTCTCTTTTTCTATACTCCTCTCTTCTGCTAAATATAACCGCCATATTTCTGTTTGGTTCAATCTATTATTTACAAAGAAGGGCTCTTTACATCTGTATTGATGTACACCCCCTGCCACACGCCGGAAGGCGGCTTGCAGAGTATTTATGTAGATGTAGATTGATATTTTGTATGAAAGGATTTTGTGGAAGTAGTGTGTAGTGGGTATTGAAGTGGATTGTTAAATGTATATGCTGTTGTAGATGTGATGTATCAGTTGTAATATCGTATAATATTGTTTTAAATATAGTTGTAGTTGTAAATAATATCTGCTTAAATTGTGAAATTGTAATCACATGTAATTGTAATATGTTAGTCATAGCTTTTTAAATGGTAAACACGAAATCATATGCAACTATTTTACGTAAATCGTAGTTTTTAAAATTTCCATTAGAAAGTTTTGCAAAATATTGCAGTTAGTGGACAGGTTGACTATTCACAAATGTATATATTTTTATACGTAGAATTTAAGTGTTAGTTGTAGAATGTGAATTGTGTAACGTAGACACCTGATCTAGTGTCATCCTGCGGCGGAATTATACAATCATAATGGTGAAGTAAAACACACTAATAAGCTTGTTTTGTGAAATGATAATTTAACATTGCTCGTCAAATTGTTCTTCTTTATAATATTGCTGATATTTAGAAATATTTTCTAATACTTCTGAGAATGAGTAGGGTATTGCCAAAAGGCACCTTACACAGAGGTAGATATAGATTTATTTATGCACACCCTGGGTACTTTTCTAGAAATAAGTTTATGCATTCCTCGGTTGTACGGAAGTTATTTAGTAATTTAATAATAAATCTTAATTCAATCGAATGCGTTTTTTACGGTTGAGAAAGATTATTCTCAGGGTCATTATGACGTCTACATCTACATGAATACCCTGCAAGCCACCTTTCGGCGGTTGACAGGGGGTGTAAACAGCAAGCGTTAGCTTATTGTTGTCGCGTATCGTTCGCAGAAAGAATGAGTCCCTAAAACCACTTGTCCTCGCATCTATTTCTCTTATTTTACGCTCTACTCGGCGAAAGTATCAGGGAAGTTGCATTTTACCGATTATGATTATTACATTGTGTATAAAATACGCATTATGGTATTGTATGTAAAAAATTTTAGTTATAATTATATTTGTAATTTAAGCAGGTAATGGATTTTATTCCATCTTAATTTATTAAACTCTAACTAATTTCAGTCGACCTGGAATGAACGTGTATGACGCTAGTTAATTGTTGACATTTTTGTTTTAAACCTTTTAGTAGTAGAACTGGCATTATGGTCCACCAACTGCTGAGATCATTAGCGCATTTTAAACTTCCTCTTTCAAAGGAACTCATTCCACAATACTTGCTACAATTAAGTATCGAATACTCAAACCACGATACAAATAAGCTGCAGTGTGTCGGCTTTAAAGTCAGGATAGAGGTTCGGTTTCGACGGACTGGTTTCATCCAAGAGAGAAACAAAAATTGGAAACTGTCGCAGATGGAAATTGGGAAAACAGAGAGGATGACGGGAAATAAATCAGGATAGATTGCGCGGAAAAAATTGCCAGAGTTTTTGATTGCTGATGTTTTCGTCTCCTCCCGTGAAATTCGGAAGGTTTTCCGTGTTTTCCGTCGCGGATATTGGCATGCATGGGACGTTTTTGTTTATCTTCCCGTTTAATTCCCGGCTATTTTCGTACGGCTGGAAATTCCGGAAGCTTTTTTAAATTTTCATCCTTTGTCCGCCGGTCAATCCGAGCGTGCGATTTTCCTGCGGTGAAACACGTGCTTTCTCTCTTGTTTCCGACCACGTAGAAGCGAAACTGTGTCCCGAAAATTTGCAGGAGTGAATAGATTTCGGGTTTTCTCCTCGTTGGTGATGTTGATCTCTGATTTCCATCAGTTATATGCCAGAGGTGTTTTTCGGCTCTGATAGGAAAGAAGGAACTTAACGGAGTATTTTTTGAGTTAATTGGATTTTGTGTTTTCTATCTAGCAATGCTTGTTTTGTTGTTCCTAGCTTTAACATATCTGCGACTGTTTTAAGGAAACGAGAAAGCTAGAAGCATAAAAATGGCGAAAGTATTTTATGCCATAGTAATCGCCCCCGTCAAGTATGACAGTACTTAATTTAAATATGTATCTTTTATAGTACGTACCTGGTCCTCCTAAGCCAGATAGTGTCTGTCGTAATCTGTCCATAATATCTCAATAAATTCGATGCTGTTTTTCGCGATCTGCTGTATCACAATATATCTCGCAAGCTTGAATCGAATAGTTTTCATGAGGCTTACAAAGTGGCAGAAACACGATGTAGTTTGTTTCATACCTAAACATCAAGCCATTTCTGAGATAAGGTGGGGGACGGACAGACAGACAGACGGACGGAAATTTTACTTTTTATGTGTATAATATTACAGTTTTTTTGTTGATTAGTTTTTGCGTTCTGTATCTAGTAGCGCTCTATCTGTTTGTAACATGTCTGTAACTGTTTGATGAAACTCGAAAGCTGGAAGCATAACAAGGGTGAAAGTATTCTATGTTATATGTTAAAATGATTAAACTTATAGCAAATACTAGGGTAAAAATTCACTCAGAAGTGTTCTACCTTTCGGTAGGTTCTTGTGCCTTAATGTTCCCTATTTAGTGTCTTTTCTTACGTTTCTTGGTAACTTACCTCACCCTTTCTGTTATCTAACGTTTCTAATTACCTCATTCCTCATCTTGCCTGATGGCCTCATTCCCTCTCCAAAGCTTATGTGACTATCGGTATGGGGGTTGAGATGCGATCCTGCTTTCAGGTTAAATAATTTACTATATAGTGTTTACGTAGTCAAATATTTGGTGTTCCTCCCCTGGAGATAAGTGTGGTTGGAATTCAGTAGGTTTCACCAAGTTAACGTCTTAGCAGTTCTTCAAGTACATATCTTAGTAGTTTATTGATGCTCGAAAATTTCGGGTAATTCTTAGCGCAAAAATAAAGACAGTTAATTTCTTTCCAGTGAAAATGTAATATGGGCCTGAATCTTTTCCTCTCCACACGGCTGAGCATCCTCCGGAGTCGTTCCGAAATTCCAGCCCTTATTCAATTCAACCGGAAAAGGTTCTCCGGACACAAACACCCAAAACAAAAGAGCATCTACATTTGTTCTAGAATTTGGCATCCTTTGAAGACCGCTACAGACCTGCAGCATCCGAAAATAGAACCGAAGCAAGGAGATCCCTCAAAAGCGACCCTCCAATTTTTTCGCCCGTCTTTTGTCGGCTGGCCTAGCGAGTAATTCCTTGGCAACCCCTTTTGTTTGCGTCGCGAGGGCGACGGACGACCTACATCGCGGAACTTTTAAGGGAAACAAAAGTATTCCCCGTCGTTTCGCCGCGATCGATGCGATGACTTGACCCATTTCCGAACGTGATAACACGGGGATTTTTTTCCGAGACAAAAAGGAAGACTTTCTTTCCTTCGTCCTCTCTAATGACGTGGACCATGCCGCTCCGGCTGGATTCGAGGCACGTACCGAAGTTCAAGTGTTAGTCGATAAAGAAAAGGGGCACGACTTTGATTCCCGAAGCTTTCGCTTCCGATGAGATTTTAGCGATGATCGCTCGGATATAGGAAGGCTTTTCGAAAGGAACCAGAAAGAGAAGCGAAGCAGTTTGTGCTCTCATTAGCCTCAGTAACGGGCTAAAGGTCTTCTAATGCTTTGGCTGTTGGGATACGTGATGCTTATGAGTAAGCCGTACTCAATTAGGGGCGATACTCGCTGGGATGTGCATCATCAGAGAAAACGTTCTCCCTATTCTGCGGATCCAAGTTTTGTTGGCTGCTTTAAGGAGGCCAAATCTTTTCTGCGTGCAATACCTTGTGCGCTGTATTAAATGTATATATCACGCATTTTGTGAAATCTTACGTAGATAAAATAGTCTTTTTTGGGAAAAATTAGAGCTAGAGAGTCCTATCTTTCATTTAACCTTGTCAAAGTAATGCACAAGTAGGAATATATGACATGATGTGTATGTTCGCGGATAGCCAAGAGGGCAACACGTTCGCCTTTGATGAGAGCGGTCCCGGGTTCGATTTCCTATGAGGTCCCGCGTGCGAAATTACTTCAGCGTGTCGAAGCACTTTTAACGATACTACTACTAACATAATATAGGACATCAAACTACGATGTAGATACATAGACTTTTAACAAGCAGAACGAAAATAGAAATAAAAGAGTGAAAGATTTAGGATATGAAAAATACCGTCTGAAGGATCGGGACCCTAGACGTTTGGATTTCCGCGGATCCCCACTTAAATGAACAAATCTCTCAGTTAATTTTCTAAAACTAAAATAAGAATATGTTTTAAAACTTTTTGCTAAGGTTTAGACTGCTTTATCGAAAAAATAGACATTTGAATTTAAAGATTAATTTTTCTAGTTAAAATACACCCAATATTATCGACAGTTGTTGATTTACCAATCGTATCAACTTTCTTAGGTTCGATTGACGAAATACGTAACATTGTCTGTGTCTCTTGGGAAATATTCGGTCTGTAGGAACTGTTTAATAATTTTAACTATGAAAGGATTGTTCTGTCGATTCAACTGTTACTGGCATTGTTAAAATGATTCTGTTTTCTACACCTGCATAAATACCCTGCAAGCCGCCTTTCGGCGTGTGGCAGGTGGTGTAAACACAGAGTATTACTGTGTGTAGTATACTTCT
Organism: Ladona fulva; assembly: GCA_000376725.2. NCBI lineage: Eukaryota > Metazoa > Arthropoda > Insecta > Odonata > Libellulidae > Ladona > Ladona fulva. The sequence continues at coordinate 58,241 of KZ308158.1, forward strand.
TTCAAACGTATTTAGAATGCAGCTTCCAGTGGAGGTTCTCTAACACTCACCCATAGGTGCAATGACTAGTGTAATTTCCCCTTCTCCCAGTACCCCCCCCCCCCCCTTCAGAGGACCATGAAAATACCTCATATCGGTGACTCAGACGAATCATTTTTTGTTCTACTCGAAGTGAATATTTATGGGATTGAACTATTTAGTTTTACTATTGATGACAACAAGAATAACGAAGCATAATGCTAAATATCCTACCACAGTAGATTAGGGGGATTATGTACGTAGAAAATTATCTGGTGGAAAATACTTAGTCGTAATGCACTCTTATACACACGACAAACAACTCTGTGCACAATCCATCATAGGGATTTTTCAAGAAGTACTCCCAAAGCTACTTATGAACATCCTGATTCACCAATTATACTTTCTCATTGGTATTATATTCCTATAAAATCAAAGTCCACAAAGAATCGCCCCGTCCAATATAAAAGACCCCATTGAACTCCAGTAGATACCCCAAGCATAGAGTTTTTAGTGATAGACCGTTCCGTCTCCAAAACTTCTTCCTTCAATCTATCCACTTGGTGAAGATCTCACCTCGTACCTTTAATCCTAAATGAAACGAGAGGTTCGGCTCTTCGGTTCCTTTCTCTACGCTCTCCATTTGTGAGAGCAAATAGGAGTCTCAGGCAAACCTTTCGATCACTCCATTACCGAGATTGTAGTCGCGGAGGTGTTTTCGAAATGAGGTGCGTGGATGCCTTGGGACTATCATTACATTCTCCGATTTGCTCCCAGGGCGTGTTGCCGAGGCGTTTAGATTCCTAGAGGCGACAGAATGTCTGAATGGGCTGACTCAGCGAAAATGCTAAAGATCTCTCTCTCTCTATCTCTCCATCTTATTCATTTCCTATTCTCCTTTTCTCTCCTTCGAATACGTATTCTTCATCTCTCGCTTCTTTTTCAAACTTTGCCGCCGGTGAGGCATGCTGCGGCTTTTGAGAACCGCGTTATGAAATAGCTGTGATTAATTGCGGTATGCAACCGTAAGTTATAATTTATTCAGTCGTTTTTTCGATTTTCTCGGTGTGATAGGGTCGTAGATTTTTTACCGCTGTTTTTTTTTGTCTTTAATCTTTTAAGTTTTTTGGTGATAAACTTGACTCAGAGTAATCATGATGTTTTGCCGTTTTGGGAATTTATTATCACAGAGTTTGCATATTAATATTTTTTGCGAAACCTTAAGCGACTCGGAAGAGAAGTCGTGGAACCCCCAGGCTATATTTGGTGTAAAATTTAAAAATTTCGAGTGAAGTTGAAAACATATGATAAGGGTGTTTTCTATGTTATAAAATTACCAACTAACAAACATCTTTCCGAAAGAGTGCTTTCTATCACTGTTCTGTTCTGAAAGAGTGTTCTGTTAGGTTGATACTCAATACCTTGTAAATAGTTTCCTCCAAAAGGGTATATTATTTTTATCTGGAATTCCCTGCAATTTATAGCTACATTTCTCCTTTTGCAGAAATGATTTATAGGAAAACAGAGTGAAATAGCTGATCAAATTAGTGAAAGCGAATTGGTATCAAACTGTCGCGAATTTCAAGTTACATGTCTCATAAAGGCGTTGCTGAAGTGGATTCAGGTTGTAACTGTTTCATTTTCCCTCACATGTATATTTCAGACATTTCTTCTTTGAGATTTTTTTCCAATACAATATCCCCTTTACGAGGATCTTTTCCACGAAACAATTCAGTTCTGTAGCTAATTGTTGTAGAAATGAAAATTCCAACAGCCGCTGGGATGACGATTTTACTGACTAGAAGAAAAAGATAATTAACTAACCAAATCTTAAGGTTAATCAATGAATGATCAACTAACTAAAGCTTAATTTTCGCTCGTATATTAAACTAATCAGCGATTCATATTGGATGTGATGAGAATGAGTAGCCAAGTCGTCTTTCATTGCTGATGCACGTTCTTAATCTAATACACGTCCCATTTGACCACAGACCGTATAATCAGGCGTCGGACGTTCGATCTATCGAAACTTCTCCGTCACTTCGATTAGATATCGATCGAACGATTGTCAAATAACTTAGCTCACCAGGGTGAATTTCAAGTTGCTCTCTACTGCCGAATCAAAGTGAAAAAGAGTCGTTCGCGCATCTCCCTGCAATCTCGATCTCATATCATGGCAGTTTCTCCCTCGTTCCATAGGCGTTGAAAAACGTAGCGCGTGCTTCGATCTCATTCTCAAGGCACGCGCACGCAAATGCTAGAGAAATGCGAGGAGGCAGCGGAGGAACGCTCCGAGACAAGTGAAGAACGACTTCCTCTCAGAATGGGAATGGCAGAGCACAATTCCGCAGCATGTAAATAGTTTGATGATGAAGCATTGGCTATGTAAATCCACCGATATAGTCTCCTTGAAGTTCTTGGATTTTTTGTAGGTTTCTGAATTTAAAACTTTTCATTTTCGGGATGATTTTTTTCCGGGAGTCGTATTATCCGTTGACCCCGTACTCAGGTTCTGCAACGAAAATCAACTGAGTCACAATCAATGAAAGCTGGGTCACCTATTTTCAAGCGCCAATAACAGGCACTTAAAAAAACACAGTAGAAGTGGAACTACGGCAAGTAAAATGTCTAAACACACATGGATAAAAGAAGAAATGGACTTTTTCTAAGATACAAAGTTATTTCCTTAAAATCGGTGAAATTCCCTTGAAACTAAAGCTACTCAAACTCGAAGGACTAGACTCTTTTAATGACAGCAGTATCCAGGCTATATACTTTGAACATTTGAATCATTACTTTATTTCAGTTTCAATATCAATGTAAAAATAACGTAATCAACATATTAGAGATAAATCCTTGCCAATTGATGTTGGTCGATCAACTGTGTATCAACTTTTAAAGAACTTGGAAGCTAAACTATTATTTTTTGTGTTAGAATCGTTATCTAAAATCATTATATCATTCTTTAATTATTATCATTCCTACTGTGGAACCCTTGAGAATGGAGACATTGTTTCCGAAATGCGCATAGGGCAATTCCTAAGGATTGGGTATCTCATTGAGGAAACCTTGAGAATAGAGACATTGTTTCCGAAATGCGCATAGGGATTTCCCCAGAAACCGCTAATCCGGAGCTCTTCCCGTTTGTCCCTGAACGCATGCTCAGCTAGTCGAGGTTTACGGAGTGTTTAAACCTCTAAATTTTGGACCTGTTGAAGAACTGACGCGAAGTCGCAAATTTGTCAGTCTTTATCTTTTCCTGTGGAAATTTGAGTTTTATTAGCTTTTATTTAGCTCTCTATATTCGCAACTTTTTCTCAGGGAATCCCTAGCGCTATCATGCGGAACAAGTTTTTGGCGAATTCAAACGGAAGAACTCAGCAGAAATAAATTTTTTTCCGTCGGCTGATACCTAAAAATAAAAAAAGGTTACTTTTTGCTTGCTTTATCATATTCCACTCCCATTCTCGTAATAAAAAAATCCTCGAGGGGAAGTTCTCTTATATCCATTAAATAAAACCACATTAGTTCGATACAATATTGAAAAGCGTAACTTAAAAGCCAGAAAAGTGAGGGTGACCATTGTATAACATTAACGATTGTTATAAATCATGCATTCTTTATCGATGATTGATTACTTAATCATGAATCAATAATTAATTTTTGTGACATTAACTATTCCTACTTTGCTGTTAAAATAAAATTCAATTATCAGTTATTCATCGTGAGCCATCAAATTGAGAATTATCGCAGATCTCCATGGCAACCAGTTCCCAAGCAGTCGTTTTCTCCCCTCGCATTTGTTAATTTAACACTTGCCATTGTCAAATATAATGCAATAAATTCAATAACTTCAACGGTAACCTTAAAATGTATTACTGATGCAAAACTTTTGAGCTTAAATTAACTACATTAATGAGATTTATGAAAATATCTAATCAACAGCTGGGACCCCTTTTGCAATCTAAATGTTTTTGCACGCCTTTCATAAATATTTCCTCACGCTCACAATCGAGTCAATTTTAGCTCTCTCTGGATTGTCAAAATGTGAATCCATTCATCAACTTCGATAACATACCATTTTCTAAAAATGTTTAATGTCTTTAATTCTCGGATTTATTTTCCATTCGGTGTACTTATGTATTTGAAAGATTTTGCTGTGGCGTAAATTAAGTTTAGTTTCAAGATTCTAGGTGACCTATGAAAGTTGAATTATTGTATTCCGCCACTACGAGTTAAACCAGTTTCCCAACTGACCAGACTCGTCCCACTTGTAGGAATTACTGGACTGTATGATGAGGCTCGAGCTGTTTGGTGCAGTTTTATTTCATTTGTTTTGTTTATCTTATAATTTTCTAATAGTTTGTTTTATTGCTGATAAATATTCCACTATTTTCTCTTCTTCAACAAACTTAGCATTCGTAAAATATTAAATTATATCACTCAGTAAAACAAACTATTTACTCATTGGTGAGGCTTGGTTGTCTTGGGGATACGGTAAACACTGAGATAAACCAATGGTGTTCCCCTGGGGGGATTTGGGGGTTAAAACCCACCCCCCCCGGAGCCAAAATAAATTTTTTAAATCGAAGTAATGGGAATTGTTTACACATTAACGGTAACACACACCACTAGTGACTAACAAGAATTATATGTAAATATAAATCCAATTCCATACTTTTTTAAGGTTTAGGGTAGAAGTTTTCCTGCCCAGGAATCTAGGCGGTTTCGCGTTTACTCCATATTTCAGAAACAAGACAAGAGAAGAATCCTGGCCACGCCTCTTGATAAACGATACACATTTATCAATGCTCAGCAGTCCCTTTCAAGTACGATTGTTCATGCACGCATGGTCAAGAACCTCTGCTCTGAATCACCCAATTATCACCCCTCTACAAGATTGAATTATCCAGCTTTGTAATGTCGCCTTTACGTATAGGATGGACCGCCGCAAAAGAGGATGCAAATGCCAACCCTATTTAGCGAGCACCGAACCTAATCCAGTCCGACTCGTTTCAAACCCAGCCTTCTTTTTTTTTAGCGCGAAACTTCCAAGTACAAATGTTTTCCGTTGCCGTACATGAACCCTTTAAACGCCGGTACCCTCTTCCGCATTTCATTACCTACCTGCGGTCGTAAAGTGAATTACAAGGCGCCTTTTCAAGGCGCGCAATGTTTTTCCTTCTGCATCGCCCATAAATACCAACTATTCACAATCTCGGCTCTTCTAAAGCATCCGCAGGAGCACTACTGAAAGGCTAATTCCGGATTTTATTTTAGGGCTGGCAATTGAGGTTGCCCGGCGAGATTCGTGCGATTCATAAAATGCGGATTGCATTAGGTCGGCGGAAAAGGGAGTGAATTGCAGAGTGGGTGTGCGTTTGAGGAGCAGAATGAAAGGCTTTGTGTGCGTTTCGCATGTTGACTACTTACAAGAGGGAAGTAAAGGGCTCTCGATTGGATTGTACACGCTGTAATATTACAGAAGGAAAGGGATTTTCATAGTAAAGAATTAGGCGGAGAGATTAGCCATGTTGCTGTTTTTGCATTTTCGCAAACTTGCGAAAAAGATGCGAGACAATTTTTTTTTTGAGAAAGTTTTATTTTTATTAACTACGAAAACTGGTTATAATTGCTCGTTAGTGGGAGTAAGTAACATTGCTGGTTTTTGCTATGCTTTTCTGTTTTTGCATTTTCGCAAATTTGCGAAAAAGATGAGAGACAATTTTTTTGAGAATGTTTTACTTTTATAAACAACGAAAACTGGTTATAATTGCTCGTTAGTGGGAGCAAGTAACATTGCTGTTTTTTGCTATGCTTTTCTGTTTTTGTGTTTTCGCAAACTTGCGAAAAAGATGCGGAACTTTTATTGCGAATGCGAGACTATTATAAGGTGCCAAAACTGGTTTTAATTGTTCTTTAATGAGAATAAGTAACATTGGTGTTTTTTTATAAGATGCTTTGTTTTTGCGTTTCTGAAAACTTGGGAAAAAGATGCAAAATAATTTTTCTGCGACTTTTTTAATTTTATTAACTACCGAAACTGGTTTTAATTGCTCGTAAATGAGAATCAGTAACATTGATGTTTTTTTCCACGTTGTTCTGTTATTTTTTGCAAACTTGCGAAAAAGATGCGGAATATTTTTTGTGAATGCACGACTATTTTAAGCTACCAAAACTGGTTTTAATTGCTCGTTAATTGGAATAAGGAACATAGCATTTTGCTATGCTTTTCTGTTTTGAAATTTTCTGGGTTGATAGTNATAATTGTTATAATAAATTCCTGAGAATATTTTAATAGATTGAGTCAAACTAAGGTATTACTTTTGAAGAAGATAAACAGTATCTAAAACAGTCGTATTGGTAGAGATGATAAACAGCATGCCAGAATGAAGAGAAAAAATCAGAATCAATTTAAAATTGAGTATTCAGTGATCTAAAACAGAATAAATATAAGGAAATAGTTAGCTTTTCATGCCTCATCTTCTAGCAGTATTTGTAGCTGTGCTGTATGTAAAGCTATGCCGGATTCAGTGCACTGTGGGAAGGAGTATTTTACTTACATGGTGCCTCGTTTGAATATTGTTTATACCAGATCGCTATAAGTAACTTTTCTCAACTCTATCTGCTAATAATATCTGATTATTTGGAAGTTCTTTTTAGGTTTCCATAGCAACTTCCATGATTTAATGAATCTTTAACATATATTTCTAAAGCCAGAGTTATTGGTATATATTTATTCCTCTATGTTTTTCTTGCCAACTGCCTAGTCTCTGATTTGATGTTGACGTATTTTTTTAAAAGTTTTGAATTGTAATATTTCATTTATATATTAATTTTATCATACCATAGACGTAGATACAAGAAGAAACATTGCTGGAAAATAAATTAATATGCAATGAATGCAAAATATCTCATCGAAAAATACCGGATTGAAAGTTTGAAAAGCTGCGCGACGAATAAACATAAAATAAAGGTCTATAAGTGTGATTTATCTAGTCAAAAAATATTTTTAAACATCATTACTCTTTTCGAATATGTATCATAGTTATATCGGCATACACTTCTGAGCTATTTATTTCGATAAGGGAAATATTCTTCCCTTGGAGATGGAATTAATCGAGAAAATACGTTGCAGAGGAAAGTGTATATCTTATAAGTGTATTTTCAAATATAATAGAGAGGAGATAATGCGGAAGGCAATGAAAGAATGAATTGATAACATGGGAAAGATAAATAAAAGAAAATCCATGAACAGATTTCGAATCGGATGATACCGAAGATACTAGAATTGGCATCAAAGCTGGCATTTGCCTACAATCGTCCAAAAGGGCAATTTATTGACCCCTTTTAGCACCACTCCCACGGTTCTCCCATACAATATTACCAACATTCACGAATCGGTGATCGCTCGAAGCGGAGCACTCGTTCACGCCGCGCCTGAAAAGTGCATCCCTCCAAAATCACCGTAATGCATTCACGGTTAGACGGGCCGCGCTAAGAAAATAAGGCGGGGTTCGAAGCGTTGATTTGTTAACACGGCCCCATTCGACGCGCTGGAAAATAAAAGAGCATCGCAATTTCGATCGTATTTTTTTAACAGGCACTTCCGCGCGAACGCACGTCGGATGCGATAATAAAGGGATGAAAAGCACGGGGATTCCGTATTCAGAGCGTTGCAGGCCTCTGCTTTATCGTGCCGTATTTTTTCGCTCGTTGTTGGCAACGCGAGGGATGTGTTGTTTGCGTTGGATACGGGGATGAGGAGGATCTCTCGCATTGACGACTAGGCGGAAATTTATTCATTTGTCAAGCGATTTTCATTTATTAAATACGATGGAAACGGGGTAATGAAAGTCAATTTGTCATACAAATCAAGGAAGTGGAGTTTTTTATCGCGTTGTATTTTGGAAAATGGAGCCAGATATTTTGCCGTGTCTGCGGGAGAAAAATTTGTGGGGCTTTTTCCGCGTCTAAACCCCATTGTGGACGAAGGAATTTATTTTCGTGGAGGAGGGAGAAAATTTCGCGACGGTTCGTAATTTTATAGGTCTAATTCCGTCGAATAGCGGAGATATATATGTTATCATTAGCTGTTATTTAATGCGTTAACCACAAACCCCCCAATATGAAGGTGGAAAGTGCGGATGTATCATAGCGTGGTAGAGCATAAAAATGTTGTAGCAGGGAATATATTTACGTTGCTTTACGGTGGAAGACTTGTCCTACTAAAAAATTAGCAGTCTTCGAATTGCCAGTTTTGTATTGTTTTTTTTTTAATAAATAGCTTTACTATTAGCGAAGGAAGATCTTGAGATCTCTTTATGATATTTCTAATATTTTCTTTCTTGCAAAGCCATCCATTAGAATCATTAGTTTCAAACTATAACGACCATATTTTGGAAAGTAATGGATATATGAAATATAATGGATCATTTTCGTGCGATTGATATCTTATGCGTACATAGTGTTCCGGTGACAATATTCCAGCGTACTAACATAACTTGAATATTGTGACTATCTTCTGGATTATCAGTTTACTAAGGGTAAATATGCTCATATTCATGTGCATTAATACGCTGCAATCCGCTTTTCGGCGTGTGACACAGGGGTACACTGGAGAATGCGTCAGACAGCGGAAAACTTGAATGTTAGATTTACCGTAATATTAAATGAATTTGTATTTTGTATATGAGGTATATTAATCTATCATAACTCCTATTTTAGTTCATAGTTTTATAGCAATTTTTATCTACCTTACATAAACTTATTAATAATAATGATAATAATAATATGATAATTTATTATTATTGTTGTATTTTATCATTGTTTCCGATGGAACAATTTCACTTGTCGATTTGATGATATAGACTAGGCTTATTATTATTATTGTCAATGCCGTGTGTTAATTGTATTTACTGATTGTTTTTTCTTTCTTTTCCAGGTAAGTTGACTCGAGTTTGATTCTCCGCACAGTTTCCTATTTGGTGTACGTAAGTTTTTGAATAGTTTGGTTTTCTCTTGGATGATGGCTATATTCTTATTTGTGTGGAAGTCATCGTTTGGAAGGCATGTTCTTTAATCATTCGCTTTTTTAGGCTCTGGACTGTTTTTACCGCTCGGTTTTTTTAATTAGACTAAGGAAAGAAAGAGAAGTCGATGCCTTGCAACGAAAGATTCGATTTATCTACTATTTCTTGATCGCCATAGATCTTTATAGACAAATGGTGTACCTATCTGTAATATCTGTATAAACAAATTATGCTGTAATACAGAATCTAAAATATGGAATGGAATACCTGATGGCAAAATATTTACTAATATCTTAACAGTGCATTAGATGGTAGATCGAAAAAAGTAAGTCCATGCAGTGCAGGGTTAATTTAAAAGGGCAACCTCACAGATCGCATTACTGATCTATAAATTCAGTACAGCTGGGTACCCTAATTAAAGTGTAATTCCACTATCATACGGATAGAATAATAGCGTTAAATTATTAGACATTGAGACGGATTGGAAGCAAGACTGATGTGTGATAGGAATTATTTTAAGCCTCGAAATCGTATCTACTATTTCTTAATCACTATAGATGTCAGGATAAACAAATGGTGGAAATACCAGCACTTCGATGGCTGAAGACGGATATTGGACGTACGTGTGTATAGAGGGAAAGTAAGTCAGGGTGATTCTGTTTCCTAAAACTTCCGGCTCCACCGCTACATCCCCCGCCAACCAATTCTCCGTTCCAACAGTTCTATTTCTACCTCGTCTCCGTGGAAGTCTGCCACGAGGCTCCATCTCACAACCCAATACCTCTCCGTCTTCGCTCTCTTCCACATCATTCTGTACCGCTGTCGAATCTCTTCAATCAAACTTTGTCATCTTACGCTACTTTATTTTATTTGAGTAACCTAAGCAATTGAATAGAGCATGTTTATTTCAAAATGCTTCTAAAGTCAACCGGCACTTGTTGTATGTGAAAGAAGAAAGAATTTTGGTACTTGAAATTTTTTGCTGATACCAGAACATTTATCTGTTTGTTTACCCATCAGCCCGATGAGTGGTTTGATCCTCGACCCTTCACCATTTGCCAAAAAGAGTCAAAATGAGGGAGTGAGTCTTCCTAGGCAAGATGAGGAGTGAGGTACTTTTCCCTTGTCTTTGTCATCTGCCAGATTGGTAGTTTGATCCTAAACCCCTTCTGCATTTGTTAAAATGAGTCTAAATGAGGGTATGAGGCTACCTAGGCAAGATGAGGTACTTTTCCCTTGTCTACCTCACTGTGCAATTGTGCTATGAGTGCAGATTGTCCAAGTGCTTCATGAATAACTCTTTTCATAGTTTTCAATGAGGAGTATCCCGGGTGAAAGCCGTTATTCAGAGATACGCATATCTCAAGAGTTTCGATCAAAGCCAGAGGTAAGAGTAAGAGAAAATCGAACGAATGATATATTTTCCTTTAACCTTTGCCCTAAAGACAAATGAATACTTATTCTATTCATCTAGATATGGTAGCGGAGGAATATATAGTATTTAAAAAATTACTTGAACTTTTCCATCGATGAAAATAAACGCCTTTTGAATGTAAATAAACAACTATATAGTACATGATACCCTGAATTTTCTATCGGAAATGTTATATAAGGTTTACTTTCCTCTAAACGTCTCTGTAGGAGTAACCTTAGTAAATCTAGCGTTTCGTTCGTCCAAGATAGCACTTTATATTGGTTCTATCAGAAGAGGTCTAATGCACCCATAAACTACTCAAATCTGGTATTTATCTCTATGTGTAATTTAATTTCTGGACTCGAAGAAGGTACTTTGCCGTTGGAAGTATGTAGTTGTTACTAAGCAATTTTTTCGGGAACTGTGAACGCTCTGTAAGCGTTTTTAAGATGAATATCGTTTGCAATATATAGCAAGTGAATGCTTAAGTATCCATTGAAACCCAATCCTTATGTCATTCATGGATTAAAAATGTATATTTCATCTGTTACCGTTCTTTTGGTTGTTTTATCAATTCTTCCATTCATCCTCATTGCCCAAAGCCGCATCCCGGTTCATTCAATTAGTATAGATGCACTTAAGATTAAGTGCTTCGTATTCCTCGGAATCCTCGCTTCACTTTTTCGCTTTGAATATTCGCGTACTTTTTTCGCTGTATGTTTTACTTTTTTTTCGCTCAACTCTTCCAAAGAACACTGAAGATATCGGCTACTCCTTAAAAGCTCTTTCTCAAGTCTTCGAGTCGAAAAATCGGAATCTTTTGAGCTCGTGATGTCTCGTTTTTGTCCCAACTTCTTTCGCGAAGGATTTTTCCTTTAAGAGCACCCGTTGACCCAAATAAAATTTCGCATATTTGCCGCGCCATCCATCGGTTTATCCCGAAAATAAATCCACGATACTTCTTTGACGGTTTTGAGATTTCCTTGCGACGTCTTGCCTCAGTGCTGTCTGTTTTCCTTTGACGCCGTATCTCCTTCCCATTCAAGATACATTTATATCTTCCCATCCCTTATGCTGCGTTATCAATCTTTCCTAACGAATTCCCTTTTGATCTGACTTTTTTAACTCTCCTCGTGTCTGCATATCTTTTGATCTCCGTCCCTTCCGATTCCTCCCCAATTTCACTCCCTCTTCATTCCTTTTCGGATAAAGGAGAAGATCTTCATGGTCCCCCATTTCTGTAGCTTTTTACATAATGAGGAGATGGCGAGCACATCTTTTGGTCATTTTGATGGGGTTCTTGTGAGGTGTGCGTTGGAACATGTCCCTTCCTGTCTTCCAGGGATGTTATTTTAGGTGTTCCCTTTGATCCAAGCTTCTTCGTGGTTTCTATTCAATGTAGCGTCTTTTGGTTGGTGCCTTTTGATTATCATTAAAGGAGGGGTTTTTATTTTTGCCGGTGAAGTCGAGATTTATTTGCAGAATGTTAATTAGTGCATCTTTAGCAAAATATTTTAATACATATCGCGATGCAGGTTAGAATATATTGACCTCTTAGTTTTCGAGATTAGATTGCAACTTTGTGAGGATAATTGTTTTCATTGAGATATGAACTTATAGAATTACATCATGTATCACATAAACATGTCCATTATTCTGTGTATATGTGTATACATTTTTGTTTCCCGGAAATTTCTCAATGAATCATCACCACTAATTTTGGTTACTCTAAATGTTAGAGTACCAAGGAGTGAAACGAAAATGAATTTAAGTTCTGGAACTACTTCATATTGAAGCTGCTGATTATGCTACCACTTTTGTAGACTGCTTACCATATAGTTTCATATATGTTTTACATATGTGGTTGCTGAAATCTTCCATTTAAATGCTACTAATTTAAACTATGATTTTTAATTGTATTAGTTTAGGAACAATGTATATACGAGGCCTGGAATCAGGCTATTTTCACAGTATAGGAAAATATACTTTTGCCTGGTATTATAATGTATACTTGATATGGACTCCAACTAATGTTTACTTTAGGGTCCGGTATTGTAATGGATATTTAAGTTAAAGTGAGGATTATAATTAATATCCTACATATATATTGAATTAGCATGGATTTGAACTATAGTCTTCATTTTAGCTCAAACAAACCATTATATTATCAGGTGCTAAAATCGATATATCTTAAATTCCATTTTAAGTAATCGTTAGAATACTGGGCCACATTCTTAGTTTCGTCTCTGATACCTGACATTTTTATTTATTAGTCATCCAGGTATTACGTATTTTATATGTAGTAGATAAATCAGATTTAGCGCTACAACAATTTAAATCACCATTATTTTTATAAACGGAAACATCGCAATCTCCTGTGGCTTTTACCTGCCATCTCTTTTGGTGAGGCATATTTTTAGAGACAGTAATCGAATAATGGCGTATATGTGATGCTATGAGAAGAATACTAAGCAACATTAGGAAGACAAAGGATGAAAGTATCAACGGGAATTAAGGAAATTTCTGGAAAAATTAGGATTGCAGAAATATAGAAAAGTTGATTTTAGATTAACTAGCCGTTAACTTAAAATATAAAAATATAAAGTTTAGATTTATAAAGTGTCTGTTGTGAAGTCGATGAAAGTAGATAGGTACTCTAAAAGAAGAGGCAGATAGGGAATGAAGTACGTGTATTTAATAATGATGAAATTAGCGTTGAAAATGCTGTACTTTCCTAAAAATTCAACAGTCTTTGAAGTGGTAATTAATCTCGACGATAATAATTCATCGGTGCGATAAAATTTTCGGGACAAAACGTTTCGAAAATGGGACGGATCTCTTCTTTCCGTTTTTCGGCAACATTTTCTATTCTGCGTCGCTTGGAACAAAACATCGTTGGGCGAAAAAAAATCCCTCTTTCTCTTTGATCACTTTCCGAAACGAATACAATTTTTAACCGTACCGGAATAGGATGATCCTTCTCGAATATTTTTTGCAGCTGAATTGTCCCACATTTATTCCTGCGGTGGCATAAATTACAAAGCTCCAGATTATTTTCCTTTGTGTCTTGCTTCTATTTTTTGGTCCGCGCTCAGCAGAAGTTTTTAATTGTTTTTATTTCGTTCGCTTCTCTGGGATTATTCTCGGAAATATCGTTCGCTTTTAATCCCTTGTAAAGGTCCTTCCTCCTCCACTGTAGCGTATTGTGTAATAGGAATCAACACTTAGGAACGTGAGGAAATTCTGTTATTCTTTTGGGATTTATTTCTTGTTTCGCTTTCACGGCATAGAATTCACGAAATTTAACTCCTTGAAATAGAATAAGGTTGTACTGAATAATAAATTGTTAGCGTGGACTATTTTTATAAGGAGATTCCTCTTCCCAACTCTTTTTGGTATCGTGTATCGTAATTGTAACCTATTGTAACATTCTAAAAATTTTATTCTAGCGATTTTTTAGTGTTGTGTTTGGTAATTATAATCTTCTGAGTCATCCAGGAAAAAAAAATCCAAACATTTTTAGTTTCTGAGAGTTATGCTTTAGTTACTGCGACCAGGGTTTCGTTACCTTGCAATTTCGTCAGGTGGAATTCTTATGCTATTGCAGAAACGCCTTTCTCAAAGTATGTACATTTAAGGGTGCAACTGGAAAGCATAGTTCTCAACGAACACCGGTGGTATTAGTATTGTTAACAGTGCTTCAGCTGCTGAGGCAATTTCGCGCATATAGGCCCTCATCAGGAATCGAACCCGGGAATACTTCCACCAAAGGTGGATGCGCTACCCTCTTCGCTATTCGTTAGACTCAAAAAATACATATGGTTGGCATCTGGAATTATATTCTTTTCTTTAAGTATTAAATTTATTTTTATACTATCATAAACAATGCAATTGAAGCAAAAGCAGCTGACTTTTTCCAAAGAATTGAAACACTTCCCAAACGGTAATCAGGCAAACATCGTAGGTTCCTAAAAACGGATGTTTGATGCTGTCGCCATAATAAAATCATCATCTTTTCCTACAGTATTGAGTTTATGTAATAATTTGTCGTTGAAAGAGGAAAAAGGAGCAAAAATATTGCAAAAGTCACTACAGGAGACAGCAAAAGCACTGCATTAGGAACTTTATTTAATAGGTACCATTGGCATATAGCTGCCTTTTAAATCAAAATAGTACTCTATGATAATTAACAAGTAATTTTTTCCATGGAGGCATTTTCTCCTATCCCTGCTCCATTTATCGGATTATCATACAATAATAATTTCCCTTCCTTCGTGGGCGATAACCCGATACAAATGAGATGCAGAAATAACAAGAAGAAATTTTTTGCATCTCAAGGCTGTTTTCAGATCGCTCCCAATTACACGTTAATGATTCCACAGCCTTGAAAAATAGCTCTCAGGAATTAACTTTTGCTCCATTATATCTCAAACGACTTCAGTTTCCTATTTTCGATTCAATTCGGGAAACTAAATTGGTTTTCCTCGAAGCGCTTCCCTGCCGGAATCAATTTGATCTTAATCCATTTCCTAGAATTTTTTTCTCTCCCCTGCAGCTATGCAAAGCATTATCCTAATTAGATTCCTAATTACATATCCCCATGCGATTGTTTTTGCTAACCGAACTGTTTGTTTTATATCCTCTCGTTTATATTTGCACGAATTTCGTTACTCGCTGTCTATTTGCTTGCATGCGCTACTCCGCTTTCGGTTGTTTTTTTTTATTTAATCCCGGCCTAGATCCCGCGTTAAAATTCCGGATTACTTTGCGTGATTTACCCAATTACACAAATTGAAACGTGGAGGAATACACGGGATTTACCTCCTCTTAATATTTGAACAGATACCGCGGGCAAAAAGGTATCCGATACCTGAATTGCCCCCCATAAGGTATGAATTGATGGGAATATCTCCCGATATCGGTTGACATAACCCGCTTATCACACACACGGTGAATTGGAGGTGCGCGATCCGTGAATTCTGCCGATCGCGTTTTGACATTAAGGGGGCGAAATCGTGTTCGTGATGACCCAGATTAGGTGTGGTTTCATATCTGGGATTTAAATGTAAATATTTTATTTGCTTACGTTTAATGGATATGGCTGTTTGGAACTGGAGTGTACGTAATTCACTTTTTTGTTCGTACCCTGAAGGGAGTCCGAATTTGATGAGCCACGGGATGTGGGTCATCTTTGGTTTAATCAGCCCGTGGTTCGGTTCTCACAGGGAGTACAGAGATCCGCGGCGTCAGACCCGAGGCGAAGCGTGTGCTGTCTATTAGGTCAGTGCTTCTCAACCGATCCGTCGCGACTGTTGTATGTACCTCATGAAAGCCTTTGGCGTACCTTTGGTGTGCCACGTAATAGCTGGGAGTATGTACCATCAGTTTTTAATTCTGTGTGTATGTACTATTGGGCGTTCTCGACCATCCATACATTTATGCATCGCTTTATCCGGGACCGGCTGCCGTTTCATAGGAATTTATTATTTATATTCAATTCCTTTCGGCTACTTTTTGAAGTTTTGTTGTCTTCTCTCGAAGTCTGGCACAAAACATTCTAATGTTACAATTTTTGGAAGAATAATTCAGGGAAAAAACATTTTGCTTCGCCGCCATACCTTTGATTAATATGCAATTCCAAGCGTCATTGGATGAACCTTAAAATGATTATTTTTTAGACGCAAAGTATCTTCCTGATAATGGTTAGAATAATCTCCTAACTCACTTTTATAGGACATCTTTAACGTCTTCCAAAACGTAGGAACGATACGAAACGTATACTCTGTTATTTTCCAATTCATGTCTATCGTTAAGGTCTTTATTAAAGGCGAGATTGAGACTGAAAAGTCTCTTCTTCCATCTAACCTTTCGTCAATGATTTTATGTACACATAAAGACTTGTGTGTAGGTGAAAAGAAATAGGGAGGAAAACTTTAGAAGGAGTGGATGTAAAAAAAAAACCTAAGGTGATATCTTAGGAAAAAATATCCACAGCAGGAAAACACCCTCAGAGAAGGGAGGTGTGAAAAACCTGCGCAAACCTACTGATAGTTCATGCTAAAAGATGTTTAAGAAAGCTGTGTATAAGAATGAAATTACAAAATCAATAGTAATATAACAAAATTACAATTTAATAATAAAATAAAATCATAAACAGAAAAAACTGCAATAATAAACCATGAGGAAATAATTGATAAGACAATCATTATCATCAAAATCATCTTCATAATCATCATCATCATCATTATTACTATTGTTAAAAAATTCTTATTCGACGAGGTTAAGCCCATGTAGACCTCTCATACACCTCTATGTAATGTCTATGAGAGTACCCTACGAACCGCCTTTCTGCGTGTGGCAGGGGGTGCATGCACCATATTTCCCTAATGGATTACTTTCGTGTGTCGTTCGCGGGAAAACCTTCTCTGAACTTAATTAGTAAATATATACTTTTTTGAAATCTTCTATCCTTTATAGAATCCTATCCTGCGTTCTGAATCATACGAGTAACGCTCACTGATTTATCGTAGCAATTCTTCGCAACACGTATCACCTTTTGCTGTACATTTTCTATTTCCCGAATGCAACACTTGTCGGCAGGGTCCCATACAATACATGCATACTCAACGTGAGGTCTAACTAGCATGAAGTATCATCGACCACGGTCTTTTTCTTCGCTTAAACTAATATTTTATTTTCTATTCCCGAATGAGTATATGTCTATAAGTGCGTACAAATACTAGTAGGATATGTTCTTCGTTAAAAGTGATGTCCTATGTCATCGTATTCATTAATTCCATGGTGAATTCATTTCTTAATAAACTGGTTTTCCCATGATTATTACAGTGTTTAATGGTGGCCAAGTTGAGGACTTACCTCGTTTTACCTCTCTTTAAATGCTAAAAGTTTTCGTCTTTTCCTATAATTATTAGAGTTAATTTTTCATTAAGAGGTTAGAAATTGTCTATCCTGTTGGCCTTTCACTGAAACTTAATTGATTACCATAGCTATTCAATACATCAATACATTACCGTTTCTTACTCTCTCTATGTTTAGGAAATACTAGTTCCATAAGTATACTTTTTAATTCTTTGGAACACGTATCAACACAATTATATGAACTGAAATGGACTTAAATACATATGTTTTTACCTCATCGCTGACAGCTTCATGCCATGCCAAGTTAAGGTGTTGTTCTTACAGTTCTCGAAGTTACAATTAAAGAGTCACACTTCATCGAGCACAGAACTTATTTATGACTCAACCCGACGTGCTCCGCCGCACGTTTCCGTGCATCCAACGGCGTCCGATTACTGAGAAACGCATGCTTCGTCCCATTTCTCGTCACGTCTTCCAATCCACCGGTGATGCGTCGATTCTTTCGCAGATTTGGCCTATCCAAGGAAATCATTACTCCCGCACCGTGAGATCTCGCGCGTGTATTTTTCCGATATGTCCATAAATGTTTTTCCGATCGGGAGACAAAAGAAGCAGGAAACCCGTTGCGTCTCTGATCGGCCTCGGCCTCGATTTAATTCTCCCGGCGTCCCGTGCACTCTCTTTCGTTCGTGAACAGAATTCGTCGAAATCATCCAATGGCCAATTGGTTCTAGGACTCTTCCCTATCACTTCCAGAGCTCTTCAGAAGG
Source organism: Ladona fulva (assembly GCA_000376725.2). Lineage (NCBI taxonomy): Eukaryota > Metazoa > Arthropoda > Insecta > Odonata > Libellulidae > Ladona > Ladona fulva. The sequence continues at coordinate 76,354 of KZ308158.1, forward strand.
GCGATATCGACTGCTTTCGCGCCCCTTGAGGATCATAATGGCCCATTCAAGAGGAACCGAAGGAAACGCCGGAAATAACAACGATTTTCTTTTATTTTAATTGTCATGGCAACTCCTTCTTCTCTCTAAGAAGCGGTGTATACTACCCCTAACGGGTGTCGCGGATGATTCTTTCCGTAGATGCTTGAGTGGAGAAGATGTAGTTTTTTTTGGCGTTTTTTCCTCTTTCCTTGCTACTGTTTTGAACTTTTATTTCGTGTCTGGAGCTTAACGACCGTATTGCGAGAGAGTTCGAGTTTTATTGTTTTTGATATCCGTGTATTTTTTGCGAGTGTTTTTCTTTTAAACGTGGCGGTTCATTCTTGCGATCTTTTCTTAATAAACTGATTAGAAAGATTGAATAGAAAGATCTTCTTAATTAATTGCTATCCACCAAGGGTTTCAGCGTTAGTCGTTCGAAAAAACTTTTTCATAGCGTAATTTTCTTTGTTTTATTGTACTAAACTGTGAGTTAATTCAGCCATTATAATGAATATGCATTTTCTGTACAACATGGAAACCCAGATTAAATAGGTGACAGTGTTTTAAATGAAACGCAAAAGTCAGCTTCTACCAATTCTTTACCTCACCAGGACCGGTTTTGGTCAAAACCGGCAATCATCAAGGAAATTATCGAAATATAATTCAGCTCTATTTCACATATATCATTTTATATTTTACGGAAATTTTCAACAATTATTTCATAATTAAAAACAGGATTCTGTACTTAATGGTAACAGGAAAATTTAGAGGATATTATAATAATTAATTAAGCATAAGTTGAATTTTTTCTCAAACTAAGTTTTCGTTTGATTGGAGTCTTGTGTCGAGCTAAAATTCGTTCAGTAGTGAACTTAAATGCTGATATCTCTGTAAGAGTCTACTCTGACCTCTGTAGGATCAAAATGCTAGTAATATGCATCTTTTGGCTCTTTCTGATAGCATTTTCCGTATGTTACTCATGTCGATGAAAGTAATATGTGTAGTAATAGGTCAATTGTGCTTAGTATATCGAAAGTAAAATGGTAATAAACCGATAATTTGCAGTTTTCCATCAACGTGTGGTGTTTTTATGCAAATCCATTCAAATCGTTTGTTTGTTACACGTTGTTTTCGAGATTAATAGGTAGATGAAGCAATACTTTCTTTCATATTCGTAAATGTATTGAAAGATGTGTACTTTCCACGGGAGGTCTTTGAAGTTTTTCCCTCCCGTCTTTGGGTTAATGCCGGACAAATTTTATTGTTATTATTCTCACGCCCCCTTGCAGAGAATTGTTTAATGAAATAAAACTTAGTAGCGCGGATCGTTGCAGACCCTAAATAAATACCAATATATTTTGCAAAATATTAATCATGAAATTGGTGAAATTTGCTACTCTCAATTTTTGTGCGGCATAATTGGAAATTCTCGGCACGCTTATTGGAAACCACCGGTAACGAAGCCACAATGCGAAATTCCAGTCCGCACCTAGAAGAGATAGTGGTAGTATTTGCCAAGATGTTGCAATTCCTTATAGCTGTTACGAGCAGCATTGCTTACATTGCTCTCATTTCTGAAACAATAAAACAATATGGCGATTCAGTTAAATGCGGTCGCTCCTTTGCCCCATTTAACCTTGTTCATGAATTTTTCCAACCTCTCAAAGTCCGCCGCATTGGCCACCGCGCATCTCCTTTCCCCTTTATCTTCTTCTGGGAAACGACACTCTTTCTAAAGCACGCACCGCTTCTTCCGCCCTGTTATTACGCATGCGCCTTGCGTCCAAGATGAGTCCAACTACGAGGAAGAATCTCTACGAGGATAGAATGGATGAAAAAAGGTTTTACACGGAGTTCTGTTAAAAAGCAATTGGAACGAATGAAGCTAAGGGTGCGGGATGAGCCTTAACCGACCTATCATTACGTTCTATCATCGTAATTACTTGGGTTTTATTTTTCGTTTCTTATTTCGGCGAGGATAAAACAGTTTTCCCGTGTCGCGTGTTCGTCATTGTCGTCTCTTCCTGCCTTGTTCCTTTACTACGTATTCGGTTGCGTGTTCTCTTCCTTTCTTTTCTTCGTCGGTTTGTAAAAAGGAACCGAGAAAGTAACTCGTCACAAAAGGTTTCCTGATGTCTTCTCGTGCTTTTTCGTTTCGAGGCTGAGTTTTCTTTCGCTGTTCATTCTTTGCGAATGGTTGCTGTAACAACTGCGGAGGAAGGGTCGTCGGGAATATTTGGAAGGTAGAAAAATGCAATATTTCCGATTGAACTTAAAAAAATTGAACATGTTTACCGAACAAGGATTTTTTTGCCATCTCTGTATCATTTATTAAATAAATAACGTCTTCATTTTGGGCAAAATTGAGAATTTAAAGTCTCCTTTTCTCTTGAACCCATCAACGCCCTAACTTAAAATCTTATATGATGAGTCTTTAAGAGTAATTTTGCTTTTCGATGACTTGGTGTATTACGAATTGGCTTAGTTATTTTAATATGATGGTAAATGTTAAAAGTGCCGCTGTTTGGATTTTCATCAATATATTTTGTACAATTTCAACCATATACTTAAATTATAAGAAATTCCTTATTCTGAGAACCCATATCAAAACTTTTCTTAAATTTTTATTCTAAACCTCTTGAATCCTTTTTCCTTGACTAGCCATAATATGATTTAATTCTTGCATAATGGTGTACTTATTAATTGGAATTAATAAACGTTGTACTTATGGCCCCATGTAGATGGAAAAATCGTTGCAGTTGTAGTAATCATCGTATATTTTATGGTAAAAGAAGTCGTGAGGATTATTACTTAGGAAATTATGTTATGAGCTTATTCCATGCGCAGCATCTTTATTTTTCTCCAAAATATTTTTCCTTGTCTATGAAGATGGTATCGGTTGAAAATATCGCAAAATTTCCGTTTTTCAATTCGTCCGTTTCTTTTTGCCAACGATTTATTTATATCGTTACATTCAGATAATATTTTCTAATAAAATTAGTGAAGCGCCTAAGATTCTCATCGTGGTATGTATATCGAATCCTTCTTATGCATATATTATGATCTCTGCATCAACTTACCTCCACAGTTTTCTGCATATCTGTAATAACTCCATCAGTTATGATAAGAAGAACAAAGTGATGTGCTCCATCCCTGTAGACAGAAGCAAATCTGGCAACAAGATTAATAACCGGACAAAAGTTTGTGGGTCCATATAGCTGAACTTTCCTAATACAAGAATGATATGCTTCCAAAACACCGTTAATTCCTTTGCAACATGGATAATCTGTTATCATATTCACAAAAAAATCACGAGAAACTCTTCCATCAGGTGGCAATCCTGCTCCAAACCCTAGCACTCGGAACTTTCTGTCACTAGCATAATCCTGAATAATTGTTCCTACTGCTTGAATAGGTATTTCATAGCTGTTAGGAGTTGAGCTGATATAACGAAGAGAGCTCCGCAAAGATGGGTCACCATTTGAGCCTTCGGTTCACCGCATTACCGATAATCCTGCTACTTGATGGAGTCATCAATACTATAGACAGGGTATCGATCCGTAATATTTTTGTCCCGGTTTTCGCTCCGGTAGAACCGAAAAACAGAATTACGGTTGATTTCGCTCATTCCGCTTATATCTAACCGGTTCGGATTGTTCTTTTTTTCGCTCCAGCCATTTCAATATTGTATCCTGCTGAAATTTTGTTCTATCATCTCTAGCTTAATTCTTATGCCAGACGTTAAGAGTCAAACTTTAGTAATAGTCAGCTGCAAGTAGTTGTGCTTGTTCAGTGAAATTTCCTTCAGTTGCAATTAAGTAAAATGTGCATTGCTGGGAACAGAAAATCGCAAAGTAATAAATAACGGTTTTTCTGTTTAGGTTCGGGTTGAAGAATTTTATTTTTTTCGAATGTCCTATGTGAACCGAAAAAATCCGGTTAATCCCGGTTCGGTTCCATACCGAACCGGAATTAATGGTTCCGGTTTAGTTTTTATTCAGGAAACAATAAGTTCTTATTGACGGTTATCGGTTCGGTTAACCGGTTCGATGCCATAGGTTGATTAATGAAATTGAGCACGATGGGAAATAAATTGACAGTTTTTAACTTTATCATTTGCTGAGCCAATGTGTGCTGATTGACAAATATGGCCTTTAGCATTTCCAAGTGAAGTTACTCATCGAGTTATTCCTCCATGTCCTTGGCAACGTAACCATAAATCTCTCTTCGTTTTGTTCGTCTCCATCCAACTCTCATTGGCTAAGCAACTCCAGCCGTGAAACGCATTCTTCCTTGCCTATTTGTTCCTCATTCGGCTAAAAAAGTGGATACGCATACCCTTTGATCAATCTCTCTCGTATTGCATGTTGTACCGAGTGTCATAAAAGTTTGGTGAGAATATTTCCCTCGGGGGCATTGCTGCCAGGGTGCGAAGTGAGGGACAAAGGGAGGGAAGGGTGGACGAGAGAGGGTCATTGCATTAGCCGTCCTGCCCCACGGCGTTGTTGGACGTCGGACTTCCGGTGCTTAAGCTTAAAGCCGCAAACATCTCACGTCCTATCTAGGATGCGTATACACTGTGGAGCGAGGAGCTTTTGTGTCACCGTCGACAGAAGAGTAACGCATTTCGCTACCACGCTCCTACGGCGATACTACAGTACCCTTTAGGGTCTCCTATTATAACCCTTTGAAGTTACCTTCACCGAAAACAATTTTCTTTCGCTCTCTTTTCTTTTTTTCAAAATCTCGTTTCTCTGTGGTGCTGGCGCAGGCTAATGGATCGGTTTGCTTTATCACCTAGGCAACGGTTTTGGCTTACGTTTCGGGGGATTTTACTCCGCGTTAAAGATAGATTTTTTAACTCGGGATTTTCGTTCCTTTGAAGCGGTGAGGAATCCACGGTATGCTTTTCTGGGAGGGAAACTGAATGGAATTGATCGTGTTTGAAAGGTACATCCGCGCTTCTATTTTCTTTCTTTCGGCCGATGTCTTTCCATTTGTTTTGTAACTCGCGTCAATAAGACATCTCTAACCCGAGATGAATGAACGGTACGCTTCGAATAACACTTCAGCGGTGTCTGCTTTGTTCTGAAGAGTTTTGTTGGAGCGTAATTCTTGCATTCGTGCAGGCATGGATAGCATTTCACAGTTCACGGATCAGTTTGAATTTTGAATTCAAGGTAAATAGGTTCTCATTTTTATCGAAAATATATATTTTTGTTACATTTTTTGAATAATTTCGTTCGATTTATCAATTTAATTTGAAATATTTTATAAAGATATAATAATTCGCCCTAACTGTGACAATGCTCGATGAACTGTACTATATAGTAATAATAATAAGAACAGTAACAACAACAATAATAGCAACAATAACAACAACAACAATAATAATAACAACACCAACAACAACGACAATGTGACTTAACTCGGACTAAATTGAGACTACCAAGTGAGACTAGTAAGAGACTACCCTTCTTAAATCTAACCCTTCGTCATATGAAATTTAAAAGGGCCAGCTTGAAAAAGTGCACAGAAGAAAACTAATTATATGTTAAAACCAAAATTTTCGCTTAGAAAAAATTTACCACAGCAAGAAAACTACCTCAGGAATCGGGGTGTGTAAAACCTGCGAAACCTACTGATAGGTGACCAAGTTTTGAGGAAAAATCAGGTTTTGTCAGATCTGAAAAGCAAACAAACAAACACATTCATACGATCTCTTTAAAACAAATTTTGTTAAAACAATCGATAAACTCTTTAAACGATATGCATTTGGTTTTAAGTGTTTGTGTGAGTTGAAATTAAAATTAAATTTCATGGGTGATTTANCTCGATGAACTGTACTATATAGTAATAATAATAACAGTAATAACAACAATAATAGCAACAATAACAACAACAACAATAATAATAACAACGACAACAATGTGACTTAATTCGGGCTAGGCTGAGACTAGTAAGAGAATACCCTTTTTAAATCTAACCCTTCGTCATATGAAATTTAAAAGAGCCAGCTTGAAAAAGTGCACAGAAGAAAACTAATTATGTGTTTGAAAACCTAAATTTTCACTTAGAAAAAATTTTTCACTTAGAAAAACACAGCAAGAAAACTACCTCAAGAATGGGGGTGTGGAAAACCTGCGAAACCTACTGATAGGTAACCAAGGAAAAATTTTGAGGAAAAATCAGGTTTGGTCAGATCTGAAAAGCAAGCAAACAAACACATTCATACGATCTCTTTAAAACAAATTTTGTTAAAACAATCGATAAACTCTTTAAACGATACGCATTTGGTTTTATGTGTTTGTGTGAGTTGAAATTAAAATTAAATTTCATGGGTGATTTACAGGTTGTTTAAGAAATTTATATTTAATTTTTTCATCGATTCAATGCGCTGCATCTTGGAATGGGCCACTTTTGGCGGATTCGGTACAAGTTGCTCAACCCTAAATTAAAACAAACTCATTTGGTGTACGTATAGTTATCCCTGAGTGCCATTCGCCTGTTCAAAGCAGCTAGGTTAGAGTATCGGTTTCTAATATGAATTTGCCGCATGCTTTCATGGGAACTTGGTTCGTAAATAAATAAGTTCAAAATATTCATGCTTTCTCGGACACATGATATTTTTATTAAACTCAGTATGTGCGTGGATTTTCACGGTCGAGGGAAATTCATGAGATTAGTCAGATATCCATAAATCTTTACGCCTAGCAGCTTTGGTTTTTCCAGCGTTGATAAGTTTAGTCATTGGAAGAATGCAAGATTTTGTTATTTTCTCTTAGTAGTCATCTCCGATTGAATGACCTGAATGAATTCAGGTGTCCTTTCATGCAATCTGACGTTAGGTCTCTCAGAATACAGTCAACTGGATCGAAATGGACGTATATTCACGACGTCACGGAATTGTATTGAAAAGGCATGGATACCATACATCTGGCTATGAAACCATTACAGCATTATTCAAAATAACGAGAAGACAGTTTTTTGTAGTAGTAGTAGGAATGTTAAAAGTGCTTCCACAACTAAGGTTATTTCGCGCTTATAGGCCCCCACCAGACATTGAACCCGGTACCGCTTCCACCAAAGGCGAACGCGCAACCCACTTGGCTATCGGAAGCCTCGTTTTTTGTATTCTCGAATAAATATAACTCCATTTCTGATTCTGATATGCGTAACATTTGCCTACACTCCTTTGTACGATAGAAATCCTAGTGGAGGCGTTCTGGTAGAAAAGACCCATCAATTAACTCAAAATAAGCTTGAAAATAAGTATTAGCAGGACGAGGAAATTTGGAAAAAAATAGATGTCTGACAGGTATATGAAGAAGTTTCTTCTATGGTATATATAGTAAAGGGTAAGGGATAAGGGTTTATGTATTACAAAGAAATAATTGATTGGGCATTTCCGACAGCTCTAAATAATCCCGGAAAACAAGAAAGAGGGTATTTATTTCAGGGGCGCATTCAGAATTTTCGCTCGTGGGGGGTGAACTTAAGGATTGTAATCAATAATATCTTGAACTCCTTCCATTTTACGATGTCATGTGAAATAACTGATTCTCATCATAAGAAAGCACCGCTAATAAAGATATATGTTAAGCGTACAAATATTTGTCAAGAAGACCTTGAGAATTAGGTTCTGAATGACATATTTTTGGATACTTGGGGGTGAGGGGATCCTGGGTCCCCCCACCCTGGGTGCGCGTCTGATTTATTTTAATTTTATGATTAATGACAAATTATCAGTAACCTTAAGCACACTTTGCGGCGTAAATTAATGGTATAATAAACAACAATTTTTATCACTTTTTCAACTGCTTGACCGGTTTTGCGAGCAAATTTGAGTCCAGGCAGCTTATCTCTTCCAATTAATTCGCGAAAACCAGGAAAACTATAGTATCGTGTTTTTGTCTGTTTGTAAAGTATTCAGCCTGAAGGCCGGTTGGGAACTCATCCCCATAAACTGGGGAGAGCTAGGAGGGGAAAGGAGGCTTACTGGGTAAGATGAGGAGTGAGGTAGTATGCCCTTGCTTTTCCTCACTGAGCCAGAATGCTATAAGCAGAACAAGCTCACGTTAGTGAAGCATGACAAGTGACGCTTTCGTAACTTTGCATAAGGAGAAACCTTAATTAATGCTATTATTTAGCATCACTAATACCTCAGTAGCTTTCATAGCATCACAGCCGTGAACGACACAGAGAAAGAAGTAAATGTAACATACATTTTTGTCTATACAAATGATAAATATTTCATTCATCAAAATATGGTTGGAAGACCTTCGTATTCTGACGCACCTATAATTATTCCCGAGCATCCTAAACGCCAATATTTTGTCAAGGGTCCATGGTTTAATTTTGAAGCCCCATCACGCGTAGCCTAAAGCGGATTTTCCGCTTTGGTTGCATACACGCGCACATCTCAGCGCGTGCGTCCGCGCTCTCTTTCCCTCCCGAAAAAATGAATAACGCCCGCACCCACGCCTTCCCTACAGTTTCGTAAACCGCCCACTTAGCATCTTCAGGAGTTATTTTTTTCCGTCCTTAGAGGAAGAAAGATGTCTTCGGGGGGATATTCAAAGTAATAAAGAGATTAATAATTGAGGCAAAAAAGAGACCGAAACATCTGGTCGTAATTGGTAGGGAAGGGGTAATTCTCCAATCTTGCAGCGGTGCGTCACGGACCAGCAATGCGAGGGATCAACAAGATGCGTGCCGAGTGATATAGCCAGATGTTTGAAATCACAATTGAGAGCGATCACTTTTTTCGTGCATGTTGAGGAAAGGATTGCGGAATCTCTGGAAGATTTGATGTGTAAAAGATTCTTATGGAAACTGCCCCGTTAGACCAAGATTTGTTTACGCTTCGTAACGGTTGTTATTTATGTAGCTCTCCATAGCGACGGTAGCTGACGTTGGCGTACGTTACAACTTCCGTCCTCTATGACCGTATATTATCTGTTTAGTGTTGATGGGTGAAGGCACGTATGAATCGGTGCGCTATTCGACTATGATTTGTTTAACTCTCAACATGGTTACGGTTGTTATTTATGTATCTCTTCATAGCAACGGTGGCTGACGGAGGCGTACGTTATGGCTTCCTCCTACTACTGTATATATATTTTATGTTATAATAGGTGAGGAAAGGATCCCGGAATCTGCGAAAGATTTAACGTATGCTTGACTTTTGTGAAACGGTGCCCTATTTGACTATGATTTATTTTACAACTTGCTTACGATTGTTGTTAATGTAGCTCTGCTTAGTGTCGGTGGAACGCCTTACAACTTCCGTCTTCTATGAATGTTTTTCTACTGTTTTATTTTTGCTCCCAAGATAGAATGTAGTTCCGTATTTTGGTAATTTTTTATGTCGCTAAAATTTTTCACGGTTATTTATCTTCCGATGCTTGACTCCGCTGATTCGGGTTGAAATGTTTAAAATATGATTTTTAAGGTTGGCGATATTTATAGAAACTATTTTGAGACAGAGTTTAGCAGTTGCTGTTGTATTTATATTTCATTCCTTGTCGCTCCGATTTAGTTACCTTATTTCTGGCTTCCGAACTTTGAACGGTTTATCTCTTTTTATACTGACGCCCTTAAATTCAGTTGACTTGAGATGTTTCGCAAACCATCTGATGTTAACTTTTTATCTTTTGGAAGTGTATGAAGATGTTGTTTTCCCATTATCTTTTTATCGTTAGTTTTAAAGCCTACATAACACTTGATCGGTGACTTAGTCATTAGGAGGCCGGTAACTAGGCTATCAATCAAGTGGGTGCTTAGCTTTTAGGATATTTTTATTGACCTTAGATCCTGGAAAAGCTGTATTAAATTTAGATAAACAATCCGAGGGATTTACATGAATTGCAGTTTTTCAAACTGTGAAAATGTCGACCACAGATATTTCCCGTCTGTATACGAAATTTAATTCAACAAACTATTCTTCTAAAAACTTTCTAGAATCTTGCTATTTTACCAACTGATTATACGTCTAGTTAGTCCGCCAATCTAAATCATATTTTATGATACATTTTGAGGTTAAAATTTGTTCAATTTTTGATTTCCAAGCTGAAATGTTTGCATAATTTTGTTGGAAAATGGAGCATGAAGTGGATTCTGGAGGGTGTTATAATATTATTTATCTCAACTTCACTTTAATAATTAAATTCTACACTCGTTTTGTATTTCTTTGTGACCGCATCGTTAATGTAAATTTCATATTTAATAGTATGCGCAAAGGGTAAACCCCGGAGCATAATGAAATCTATTATAATTCATCACTGAAGAAGTGTTAATACTAGTTTGTCGTGGATTAATAGTCGGGAAATAACTTTACCTATCTATCAAACGATTTATCGATAACCTTTCACCGTAGGAATTCCATAGAAGGGCAGATTTATGCATCTAACTGCTCCGAACAGAGAGGTTGGGGATCCCGTCATCAAGTCGGCGCAATCTCTGGGAATTCTGACATCCCGATCTCTGACAGTTTGCCTTCCCATGATTCCAAGAACATGAGGGAGTCATGTTTCCCTTCCGTGGAATGCTCGCAATGCGCGGTGAACATATCCAACTCGCGGCCATGAGATTTAATGTATCGTCGTTGCGTCACTATTTAGTCTCCTTGGTGATGATGTCAGCCATTCCTTTATTCGCCTAGAAATCCTCTCCTCCCCCACGCCGCGCTTTTCATCTTTTTTGTCGATTTTTTATCCCATCTCCGGTTTGTTTAACGTTCCGGCATGAATCTGTGGGAACAGTTGCGCCGCAGTGATTTCTGCGAAATGGATGGGACCTAACTATAGACACTGAGGGATGTTTCCGTCGAGTCTCTTGGTTGGCGAGATGAGCGCTATCGCTTTACAGACTTGGTCCATCGATTTCCATTAGGTTTTCATTCTGTGAGGGATTTCGTGTCGTGCATAATTAGCTTGGGTTGAAAGCCTGTTGGGAATAGCTGAATGTATTCATTCCTAAATGTCCACTCTATTAAAGATTGAGGTTTATTTGTAGCGGAGATCTGACGTCCTAGAAGGCAAAAATTCTTATTTCAGAAAAAATCTTTTTTTGTTGTATAAGATGGACAACGTTTCGTCACGTATCGGCAATCATCAGACGGAGAAATTACGTACATAATACCTACATAGGGAACCATGTTGCTGTTTACCATTTTAAATATTTTTTTTGGATATTAACGTAAGTTCCTGCACGTCTTGGAAAGTGGACTTTTTAAGGAAAACGGGTAAGGGTGACTTTGCGCAAGATGGTGCGCACCCAGGGAAAATCCCAAGGAAGAATGGACTTGAAAAAAGTCTGACGGGACCGGGAATCGAACCCCGGTATCCCAATTGCCGGTCGGGTGCTCTGTCCGTTGAGCTATCCCTCCTAATAGGCTAATCCCTGTTGAGACAGAGCACCCGACCGGCAATTGGGAGACCTGGGTTCGATTCCCGGTCCCGTCAGACTTTTTTCAAGTCCATTCTTCCTTGGACTTTTTAATTTTTTTGTTAAAGTATAGAGGGAATTTTGGTTTACTTTTTAATGCCTGATTTAAAATTTAATTTTTTATTTACTTTTTTCAGTCTTGTTCAGTTGATAATGTCAAAACTGCTGATGTATGAGTGAGTGCGTATAATGGAATTAATATGCGTCTCGTGTGATTTAACGCTATGAAAAGTACGATTGAAAGGGGAATAGCGCTGCATTTACTCGCAATTTATCCTCTTGTATTCTGACGTGTGGAAAGCAAGAGCAAATTACCTCACTCCTCACCTTGCCCAGTAAGCCTCATTCCTTCTCCACAACTTTTTATAGGTAAAGTTTGAGGAATCAAAAGGCCCTCTTGCTGATATCTTTGTAGATAGAAGAGGAGAAAATAGTTCTTTAGCTTTCAAAATAATTTAATTAGGCATCTTATTGTAGTTATTGATTTATTTTTTGTCTATAATTAAAAGGAAGGTATTCGTAGCCATTTTTTCTTTTAAATTTCATCATCTATTAGGACGGAAAGGGAGTTTTTGTGGGTTCTGTGATTAAGTAGCTGCTGCATTACTTCTATGTATATCATGTATATATGTATGTATATTACCAATTTGTAATTTTTATCAGTTTAATGGCAAAATAAAACATGTGATCTTAGAATTTCATTCGTTAAAAGCATATATGCGCTTGCGAAATCCACAGCCCAAGGCTATTAAATATCTTCGAAATGGTGGACACTAAAAAAATCGATTTAAGGGCAGGCATTTAAGGGAAATACAGGGATTTAAGGGCATTTATACAGGATTTAATGGGAGGCATTAAAGGGAAGTACAGGCGCTTAATTTTCAGAGAATTCCGAAAATTCAGAGATTTTCATAGAATGTTTCAATTACTTCTTGATTTTCATTTTATTCCGTTGTTTTTACATTACTATAAACTTTCTCCCATAATTTGCAAAATCAATCTCGTTTTGCTTTGTGAATATATCTACATTCGCTAATACTACCTAGGAAGAACTATGCCACTCATAACTTCGCCTTGGTCCATTTACCTCGACTGGAAACTTCTAAAATCCTTCCGCATTCAATTCGTTCTAGTGCGTTTGAAACATTCCATTGCTACAAAACGTCCTCTGTACCTTCCTCTCTCAGGAAACTGCCTTTAAAACGGAACAGCCACGGATCATTTCTCCGGAATACGTATCTGCGACTCCTATATCCTCCCAGAATAACATTTCCTGCTGATTCCACATCCTCCCTTCACTTTTTCTCATCCAGGCCATTGTAGCATTTCTACGGGAATTCCCTTCTTTCTTGTTCCCATTGGATACCGCCATTGTTTGCCGTTGAGCCGTGTCCCACAGAATCCGTCCGGATCCTTACCTTTTCAAGGCGAGCGAAACGAATGCGGACATCCATTCGAATCGCAAAATATCCTAAAGTCTCAGTTTTCATGAAATTGGGTGCTGTTTACAGATGGACCTTGGGGATGATTCAAAATGTCTCGTCCCGCGGTGGTTATAAATAAAGAATGGTTGAAGTCCTAAGAGCATCAACCTGTATCAAACGGAATATCCAGCCTTGTATGTTGGTTTTGCTATGGCGATCTGATTTTGTGATAAAATAATTGTTGAATGAATATATAATTCTTAACCCGTTTCCCAACAAGGAACTTGCAAATTCATTCAGTCATTAAGAAATTCAGCTTTTGTTATATTGCAATTGTAGCTAATTGTTGTTTCAATGGTAGCGGTATTGTCTCCTTAAGAATTAATTAATAATTTAATTAATAATTGCGGAAAATGTTTGTTAGCTACTTAGGTAATATTATTGCTCTCTTAAGTTAGTATGAACTTTTATGATTTGTTGCTATAATGGTTAATGATTACCATAATGTATTATAGGTATTAAAATCTATGTTATAGTAGTAATCACAATCATTGAATCACATTGATTGAAGGGGAAGCGGTCGTGAAAAAAGTTTGCCTTTACCGGGACTCGAACCCGAAACTACCACTTTTCGGGTGAATGCTCTAGCCAATTGAGCTACTGCGCCATAACAAATAGATATGCCGTGTCACTTGGAAAATGGGAGATCCGGGTTCGAGTCCCGTCTGATCTTTTTCACGTCCGTTTCTCCTTGGAAATATTCCTACGCGCACGTCTTAATGAGCAAAGTTACCTTTTACCCTTTTCATTATGAACTATTATCACAAAATCCACTACTTCGGCCTCGACTTTGTGGTAACTATTCACGATGAAAAGAATAAGAAAACACCGGTAACGTGTATAAGTGTTTTCTTATTTTTTTTCATCGAAAACTATTATATTGATCATTTTTCATGTACGCACTTACATTCAGAGATAATTACGTTACGACATTCTGATGAAAGAAGTGAAGGAACATTCAGTAACAGGAAATATTCAGAGAATCCGGAACGTATGTCATGGGACCTCGGTTTTAAAGTGGTGCGAATGTGGAACGTTAGAATATATTTACGGGAAAATTTCAAAATGAAATTTCGGGTTGCTGGAAATTCGGTCACCGGTTGCTCACTATGCAACATTCATTAAATCTTCAAGTTTTAGCTCGCTGTGTATTCTATTTTGTAATTAAAAAAATTTGCCCCCTGAGAGAATCGAACTCTCGACCCCTGGTTTACAAGACCAGTGCTCTAGCCACTGAGCTAAGGAGGCTGTTGAATGTCGAAGTGGTTTAAGTCATTAAATCTTATTTTCCAGGAACCTCTGTTCCTCTGAATGAAGTAACTTAAGGTTTTATTTTCGAGTTTAACGAAGACAGTTGCGCAGTCTGACTACTTCGCAAATTGCGCTCGTCCTCGTTGCGTCCCTAATTGTTCTAATTTTAGTTATTGGAGAATTGCTTCTACAGTGAATTTTCGTGACGTTCACGGGAAGAGAATCGATTCGTGATTCGTCTCTTTTTCTCGTGCAGCCTTGGGAAGTTTGAATGCGTCGAGTTTGTTTTCCTTTTAAGCCCGGAAGTCGTTTTTCCGAAGTGAGTTTCTCCCTTTTCCGTCTGTCTTTTGTCTCTCTATTTGAATTTTACGATGTTTTCCTTCGTATTCCTTTTTAATCCTCCATTTCCAGTTTCCATATACCTATCACTTTAAGCCATTTACAGCTCTTCACAGCGCGTTTTAAAGTGTAGAACCGTAAAACTAACAATGAGTAGGCTAAATGAATTTTCTCCGTGAGGCAACCATTAGCAGTGTCTAAATTATTGACTTCCTCTATGTTGTCCTTACGTTTCAACTATCTCTTTTTCGATAATTGTTACGTTACGCTTGGATAGCTGCAACAATCTATTGTAACTATTTTTCTTATTAATCTACAATGTAACATTGTCATTGGATATCTATAACTCGGCTTTTATGTTTTCATTCAGCAACTCGCTATGGCAACGGTAGTTATTGTTTTAAATGTTTCACTATGAGTAGTCCAAAGCGCTTTTTAGCATTAAAGCATTTACGCCCCCATTGTATGTGCGCCCTGGGGCAGTCGCCTCCCTTGCTTACCGTATGAATCCGGTCCTGAGTAAGTTTGTTTTGTGTGGAACTTCGTAACTTCTCCATCACACACAATTGTACTTGCATATTCACTCCAACTTTGGGGCGCGCTAAATCGTACGTTTTATATTTCCAGTGTGTCTCGAGGTTAGCGGAAGGTGAAGCAATGGGAGTAAAATTTAACGTTTCAATCCCTTCAGTGCAAACTCTCATAAAAAAGATCTGCTACCAAATGCAATGGGAAATTATCCTTGATTGTGGTGCTTGTGGACCAATTGCAAAGTTTGCAGTTGTGTGTCGCATTCTTCGAGTTATTAAGGCTGAAACTTGCCACAAATTGAGCTAATCTGAATTTGAATTTTGAGATTTTAATGACGCACAATTTAAGGCGGTGCCTTTCGTTACAGTTGCTTTGATTAAGAAGTCAGCATTGTTTAGCTGTATTCTGAAGCACTGAATTTATCTTATTTAGCAAAAAATGAGGGGACGTACTTAAAATATTCTTATTAAACGGGCTGCATTTAATTGTAAATTAATAGAGTACTTACATTGGAAATAAATAAATCAGCAAAATTGCCATTCGATATGAAATTCTTACTTTAAGAATTCTAATGTAATATAATCTGTTATAATTATTTGCCATTTTTTGTTTAATAATCATCAAATATTATTTTTTACGAATTAATGTTCCCTTTAATTTTACGAATTAACCTTTTTAATGTTACGTATTGTATATTATATTTTTTCATCGCATCTTGATGCAAAATTATTGCTTAATGGTTTATAAGAAATTGACTAATTAATTATCAATACGTGGTTCCTCAAGATTAAGTTTTGATACCAATGATTCAGTGATTAAATAAGAGGCGTAAACGCCTATGCATGCAACTGCTATGCGCCGAAGCGTGGGAGTGTATTGTTGCAGATTCAACAGCAGGGTATTGTTGCATATTTAAATCTACCTTCTCTTAGGTTACCATCCATTGCTGCTATTCCCACCATCTCCAAGGGACTTCATTTGCTCAGTTTTCTTTCACTGCTTATTCATCCTCCGTTTCTTTATGTCGCTCCCCATTCTTCATTCCTGATCTTCTGCCCTATCTTTCCCTCCGTCATCTGGCAGAGTAATGATGAGGCACTAGATTCTCTGTGTAAAACACAGAATGCCAGATTCACGATTGCATTATGAGGGTGTTCACGGAAATGTGGGTATGGAAGTGCTTCATGTCCTCTGATGTCTCCCGATTGCGATTTACCACTTTCTCCTTTCACATTAATTTTTATTCCTCTTTACATACCTTGCTCCAGTGTCTTCTAAGGATTCCCATCCGTACCCAGGACACCTCGTAGAAGAGATGTGTTTCAAATCCAGTATTTACGATTTTCTGCTTTTTGACCAATTTTTACTTTCAAAAAGATATCTCAGTTAAGCTGTCGAGTGTACGAGCTCGTATTGAGTTTGCCCAGAATGATCTGTTCGTCTTAACCATATTATACCCAACATGTGGATATGCCGTAAACAAGTTAAAATTTAAGGAAATAGAAAATTGAAATGTATTATTAAATTGTTATCCAAGGGGAAAACATTTTCCATCCGTTCTTTGTGACGTTTACGTAACTAATTAACAATTAGATAATATGCATTTTTCTTGGCCCAACCTATACAAAAAAATTAAATTGGAAGGGGTTAAATGATTTTAATTTATGAATTCTAAGAGATGTATATTCGAAGGTTTTTCACAGCTGTCAACTTGATGAGGATCCTTGACACATCTATTTTAGTATATAGACACTTCTCCGTATATACATTCCTATATACAATACAAACTCTGAGACTAAACGAAAAGCGTCACTTACCCGGCGATTTTTTTGAGTAAAGACCCCGATCATCTCAGTACAAAAAAATTGATATATCGATCCTGGGCAACATGGGTTCGATCATAGAAGGGCCAAAAAAAGGTATTTCTCCCATAAGGATGCATTTCACGGTTTTTCAGAGAATTTTCTGAGGCACTTTTTGTTAAGATAGAGAACTAAAATTCAACCTGCAGTTAAAGTAGGTGATTCTCTAACGTGTACTGCAAAGATATCTCCAAAAATGATCCTAAAATGTTATTAAATCGCAAGCTTGAGGATCTTTGACAAGTATTAGGTACTCTGACATGGATTAACAATTTGTTTTGCCTTTATTTGACCTGCTTTTCTCCCTTTCCATCGCATTCCTTTGTATCCCTCATTCCATTGTCTCTTTGTGCCGTTCTCTTACTTCTCTGGCGGAGATTGAAATGAAAGGCGGAAGATTTATTCGTCATTTGTCCGTTAATGCGGGTGTATGACTCTCGGTGCACGCAATCACGTGACTGCCTCACCCTTTTCCCTTTGAGGCCATTCGCGACACCCATCGTGAATGATGAATTGGAAACGGCAAAATTGATTCCGACGATTCAATTGCCCTGCACACAGCTCAAGCAGGGCCTCTTTCTTATCGGAGTAATTGTTGTGCCTTCATGCTGCCCCATTTGACTCCTTCCTTTAGCGGTACAATGTCCCGCGGAGAGAGATTAATTTCGCTCGTGTTTTTTTTGCGTGATTTTTGCTTCTTGCTCGCTCCTATACTAACCGGAGATAAGGCGGGGTACTTGAGGTATGCTGCAATTTATTCTTTCCGCCAATTTATTCATGTTTAGGGTTATGTTATATTGGTGCAATAAGAGAAATTCCATGACTGGTGAAAATAAGCGAAAAACGATGTTTAAAACTATGGCGTTTCACAAAGTTAGGCCAGATCGCCTATAGTTATAAGGTGTGCTTTAAAATCGGTCGTCCACGCGGTAGGAGCGAAGAAAAAGTCCGTGAACGATATTATGTTGCGTTTGGTATTACAGATTCCTTATACTACAAGTATATACAATAATTTATGTTATAATAGGTGGGGAAAAGATTGCGGAATATTCTAAAGATCTAACGTTTTGACGCTTGACTTCCGTGAAGCGGTGACCAAGACCCGAGGTCTGTCCAACGCGCCTTACCTTGAGTATGCGTTCAGTGCATGTAAAGTGTTTTATTCGACAATTAGAAAAAGTGCGACAAAACGCGATACGTTTCGTAACGCGAAGTAGAAATTGTAGAAATGTAGAAATTTCGAATTGTCAAAATTTTAGTTCCCAATGGTATTATATATGTACTTTTGCTCGGGATATAGAATAAATTGTATCGCTAAAATTTAGTTCCTCAAAGTTCGGTTAATTTTTGTGTATATGTTGTGTAATTAGGATATATTTACGTATTACCCCCACATATTTTTGATGCTTACTGTTATTCCTAATTAAAGAAATTAATAGTTGTATCAGTACCAAGTTTCAAATGTATTTACTGAATGTTCTTTCCTTTCTTTCAGGTAAGTTGATTCGGAATAGATTCTACCCTTTACGCCCCTTTGATTTACGTAAGTTTTTAATTTTTTTGGAATTATTACCTTTTTTTGGACGGATTATGTCGTTATTGATGTCTCGAACTTGGTTTATGAGCATTTATTTTATTCACATTTTCACTTAGCGGAGTGGCTAGGGCATTACCAAATGTGGCTTGTGAAATCTAAACTCTGGAGTATATTTAATTTATATTCATGTTTATTTCCAATTGAGGTGTTTTTACGTAAAAACGCTTAATTTAACGCTAAATATGTAATGACGTTTCTATGGATTGCGTCGCTTACCAGGGAGGAATTTTTCGGTGAATTATTTTTTGTACGTAATTTTCATTGGTTAAGCGTTTGATTGAAATTCGGAGTATGTTTCCGGTAATGTCCCTCGGTTTTGAATTCCTCGAATGGAAAGAGTTACGTAAGTTTTACAGTCGCATATTTATTATTTAATTTCCATCAGTGTTCATTCACCTGCGAAATGATTCTCGGAAAATCCTTTATAGTTATGTAAACTAAATGAGTTTATTTTAAGTTCAGATTAGAAAGCAAATTTTCCCATAAAACATTTCTCGAAAATGTTACGGCCGAAGCTGGTTTCGGCGCGGGTTATTATTTTTGTATTCATTTTGCATCGAAAACAGCAATTATTTATTGCGTGTAAGTTGCATGTGATCCCACGTTGTTGGCTCAAATATCATTGATTCATATTTAGTAATGATTCGGTAATTTATACTGTATGGGTAACTGTTAGTGTGAAGAAAAGAGAGTAACTTCAATGGATTGAAACCGACGATAGATTTTGTTATTAATACATTCGTTAATGATGGACTAACAGTCCAGCGGCAACTTATCACTATTTTACAAATATGTATTCCAATACAAAGCTATGCAGTCATACGGTAAAATATATGATGATTATTGCAAAAATGCATGTATTTGACTATTGTAGAACACCTGTCATCTAACTACAGAATATATTATTACAATTCGTATATTTCCTAATTACAACAATACACTATTAAAATACATTCATTTCATAATTCAGCAGTACACCATTGCAATATAAATATCACCTAGGCATAAAAATGCAATGTTACAATATAGCTGTCTCCTAGCTTCAAAATAATGTATGTAACTGGGTTCCCCACCAGCGGTCAGATGACGTCGCGTCATCGTCATCGTCACCTGACGATGACGCGACGCGTCGAAACCTAGGTCGTTTCATTAAATTATCCTGTGGTAACGTGTATAAGTGTTTCTTATTCTTTTCATCATGAATAGCTACCACAAAGTTGAGACCGAAGTAGTGGATTTTGTTAGTGAATTCCTTATTATAACACAAATTTAAAATTTTTTTCTAATTGTATAAAATATTTATCTTCCGTGGTTACGTATTGTTATGTTAAAATTATGAGAAGCTTCATCGTCCAACACGGGACATTCTCACATATGTCGTTAAAAGTAATTCGTCGGGCCTTAATGCGGTACTTTCTCAATCCGCAAATATCGCAACCATTACCAGTTCCCCTGAACTTTTCTTAGGGCAGCAAAAATCCGTCGGAAAAAATGCGTCTTTCACCAGAGCATGCCAACTCCCTTATTTCGCCCCACTATCGCTCTGCTCCTCGAAAAACGAAGGATAAAAAAATGAAGAGCGTTTAATGCCTTCCAGGCTGCAATGGAGTCATTTGTCAATGTCAGTTCTCTCTTTGAAGCTTCCTGCGCCTCCCCCCCTTTTGCACCCCTCTCTCCTGAAAACACCAACCCCTTCTCACCTTCTCCCCCTTAAGCATTTCTTTATGTGTTTTTTCCACTGCTTATCCTTCTTGTTACTTTCTCTGAGGATTGGAAGTAGGTGGGTGGGGTTTGCGTCTGAGTGAGGATTCTCGTCTTTAGAAGTGTTTTTGCCGAAGAAGAGTATGCTCATTTAGCGCAATTTATGCTTTAATCATTAACAACGTGCATAAATAGCAGAAGTGTAATGTTTACACTACTACTACTACTGTAATGTTTACAATTAAATTGGCGCCGAAGCATCTTTTCGTATGGAAATATTTCATTCGTCTTTTGATAGGAAAATTTATTTTTCATGTGCTTCTTCTCAGATTTGTTAATTGGTTGTATTATTTGAACGCTTTTTAGGTATGAACAGTTTTGTACTGACATAATCGTCTTGGTCCCTCCGTATAGAATTCTACGACAAATAATATTCATGTCAGTTGTGTTGCCTTTACATGTACGTTTTTCACTAATCTACTTCAGCGAGAAAAATAAGATTAAACGATCTCACCACTCATCTCATCTAGCTAGCCTCATTCCCTCTCTTCGAATTAAGACATTTTCCTAGATGCATTCTGATTCAGCGAGAAAATTAAAATCAAAGGACCTCATTCCACATCTCAGCTAGTTGGTCTCAATCCCCCTTCCTCGACCTTTGGTAGCTAATCGTTAAAGGGATTAGGATCCAATCAGCCGTTGGGCTTAAGACTGTACAGACATGCTGGGTGAATTATTTAAAACTTTCACTTGCAATTAAACGGTACCCAATAACTCATTAAATTACTTCTCTTCTGAGTCTGAAGAGACATTCAAAAGTACTCTATCTGTTGAAAATGTTTCGAAAGTTCTTAAGTTGCCATATTTTCACCCTTAAACTCCTTAAATAATTAGTTTTATCTGCGATATAGAAAGAAGGAAGGGTTTTATGACAAAATAAAGCCGAAGTAAGAACTGTTGAAAACAGTACATCTCCTTTCCCTACAAAGACCTTAATATTCGTCCTAAGGGTCTTTTTCATTTCCTCCGTTGTTTTGATTCGGGTGATGAATCGTTCATTCTTTCAAATTTCTTCTCCGCTCTTCCGAGCTGCGGGACTTAATGTCCTGTTGTAGGATGTTGTCTTGAATTAAGATCCTTTCTTATCTGGGGTGGATCTTTTTAGCCATTAATTCTTAGCGTTTTTTTCAGGAAGAAGCTCATAATTTTTGAAAAAATAGGTCGAGACCATTAGTGATGTGTAAAGCAGCAGGATCAGAACTCTTGTGATCACACCAATATTTCATGATATAATTTGTGCTCCGTAAGAATGCTCTTGTTTTGTAACAAGGGTGATGTATTAGGATTTTATTGTGTCCATTGATTGATTGTTATTGTTATTATTATTGTTGTTATTGATGTTGATGTTTTAGTTGTTGATTTTGTCGTTGTTGATGTTATTGTTGTTATAGTCTTTAATTGGCGAAGTTGTGGGATAATACCTAACCTCTCATTCATTCATCTGAAGGAAAAATTAAATTGTATATGAAAATTTGGTCGTCCGCTATGATGGAATTTTTAGCATGCTAGTCTCCCAACGCTGAGGTCCCGGGTTCGTGTTCCGGCTAATCGAGTTTTCCCTGATTAGGGCAAGGGAGTTTTGGTTCGTCCATTGTCTCTCACTTTATAGAATTGGATTTTGTCGGGTGACGTGAAGTAAGTAAGTAATTAATAAAGCCCAAGCTATGATAATTGCTGGCTTTGATAGACATATAATGAAAAAGGGATGTGGAAGCTTTAAAAAAAAAACGTCTGAGTAGGTATCAAATTGATACAAAACCAATTAATATATATGTTATTCCAAATATAATAATATTCCTACAATCGAATTAATACAAAAACAAAGTAATTTTACTTTTTTGTATTATCTAACAATACTTCGTTACCAAAGTAATTTTCACCCTAGAAATTGTTAATTTATCTTGATAAACTGGTGTGCATTGTTATAGATAATGAGATGTTTCTTGAGTTTTGCAATGTTGCATTACGATTGAGTATATCAGGCGAGCCCCCAGACGGGAGGCTGACAGGCTTAAGCCCTCCCCCAAAGTTTCTTCATTTATTACAGTCAGAACCAAGTTCTTAAGGTCTTATTAACAAATATTTGTCCTTGCCTTATAAAAAAATATCCAATATATATATGGCAATACTTTCTTATGATGATAATCACACATGACATCGTAAATTGGAATTAGTTTCACAGATTATTGGTTACAATACTACAGTTCAGTCCACACCCAGCGAAAATTCTTCATGCGCCCCTGTAGAAAATTATCATTCAGTTATCATGTTCTCTAAAAGATAGATAATATTTGTTCTTATTAGCCCAATAAAATGCGACAAGGACCAAGTAGAAATTCATACTAAACATTCATTATACCTAAAAAAAGAAATTTTTACCTCTATTGACGTATGTTTGGATGGAATATTGCTAAACATTATGGCTTAAAAACTGTGAAGGTTTGAAGGATCGAGTCGTAGAGGCTGAAAGCTTGTCTTGCGTCGTTAGGTTTTAACTAAGTATAGATACGGTGGTAAAAATGCTGAGAACGGATAACGACAGCTTGTAGAGTTTTTAGGAGATGACAAGATGTAATGAATAGCAGCCTTTATAATGAAATTAGGGAAGCCTTGGCCTAGAACGTCTTCTTTTATGAGTTTGAAACGTGACCTTTATGAATGGCAGACATCGGAGAAAGAATTTTTTCTTTTCGAAAAAGTTAGTTCCCATGAATGGGAGGAATCACTGCTTGGCTTACAGAAAAAACATTGTAGATATGTCTTGTATAAATATGGGAAAGGCTTAGGAGATTGAAAGAGGGGATGCAGAGAGTGAGACAAATAATTGGATAGCGATTACTGAAATGAGAAGTTAAGGGAAGATATATCGTAGAATTTCTTCCTTTTTTATGTTTACCATTTCGAAAAGCCTTAATATTCCATTTTAATCAGCTATTCAAACACTCAGTTTTGATAACTCTTCTATTTATCAAGTCTTTCTTTTCAAGACGAAATGAGTACGTCAAGCATTGCGAGGGGATGGATGTGCGGTAAAAGTGGTAAGAATGTGAAAGATGTTTATAGTTGTTATGGTTGCAATAATATGATTATCCAGAAATAAGGGAAAGAACATAAATAAGATTTTAAGGTATAGGGACGTTCCATGGAAAGGATGACTCATGTATGAATTACAGTAATTTCATTCAGGTGTATTATATTTATTTATCAGTATCTTTTCCTTACCACCACAAAGGAGCTAGACTACATTTCCTTAGAGGGTTTAAGTTATTTGGATTTTTGTTGCCTTTATTTTTTTTCTTAGATGGAGTAGTTAAATGATTGATCAGAAAATCGTTGCTAGGAAACATATTTTTATGTTACACAATCTAATACAATAATAATAACAAAAACAACAACTTCTGTGTTATGGAAAAAGGAAGGTAATCCCAATTACATCCATTTTAATAATTAATTAACAATAACAAAGGACGAAAACACAAGACCATTCCCTTACCGGAAAAATCCCAATAGCCGGGATCCGAGCCCCGGACATTGGGTTTGGAGCGTTAACACTCCGCCGGTCGGTAATCAGATATCAATTAATATCAAATAATAAAATAATCCTATCAAATAATAATAAAATAAATGGATCGAAAGACAAACCAAATTGATTAACGTTTCAATTTTATATTTATTTCATAAGTATCTTTTTTGTATAATTATGTTTTATAACATTTGATAATTATAATGAATTGTCCTCATCATGATCAGATTGGGACTGATTAGTGTTTTCTTGAATCTAACCCTTAATTAATAAAAAATCCTTCATAAATTAGATCTGTTAGATATATTTTGATGTTTAACCCAAGGGCAGCTATTGAATCAGTGTATTTTCTCGTACCATAATTCAAACTAATTATTTCCTCAAAACGTTGAAGGAATTCATACCCTTATATGGAGAAAGATCAGTTGAATATTCGAGATATCTCAAGGAGCCTTCACGGTTGAAATTTAGGAGTGAATAGCGAGAATAAATGGAGGAGCTGTAATGCACCAGAGGAAATATCATCAGTGAAATCTCTTATCGAGATCATGACGTTCCTCGTTCTCAGGCCATCACCCTCTCGATTCGAACCCATGATATTCCAACCAAGGAAGCTTTCACCGCTCTCCAGACAAACAGACGTGTTTGTCTTAGATCAGATGTCCCGGGTTTAAAGCCCCACTCCATCATTCGCTCTCCATATTCCAAGCCTTATTTCCTCTCCCAGCTTCCGTGAATAGTTCCCGGCAGATGGCGGGGTAAATACGGTTTAGTTTTATGGCAGTTGATAGGGGTGTCACTAGTCTTGGATCGTGCCAAATTTAAGTAGTCCACATCTCAGTGATATGTCGAATTCCTGCTAAATCAAGGGAATCGCTGTTTGGGAATACCGGGTTAAGTCTTTATATTACTTAGACTTAGAAATTTTTTACTAAGAACAGGTTGGGTTTCATCTTTCCCATCTTCTTCAGATCGCTGATAAAACTTAACCTCTTTAAAAATAATATATTCTTGCAATGGTGATGTTTAATTACTTTTAAAGATACAGCTCACGATGTTTCAATGAAGTTCTTTCTTTAGATTAAATCTTTGTAATAATAATCGTTATTCATTCTGGTAAACATATATTCAACGTGAAAGGAAATTTTTTACAACAATGAAAGCAACCATCCACTATTGTTGCGTACAATCAACAGCAATTAGTTGTTATTAATTGTTGTCAATTGGTCTTACGTTTCGCTATAACGTGTAACAATTGACGGTGTTTAATTGGGATAAACGTTTCAACAACAGATTTCAATTGGGGTATTTATAATATAAAAGAGAGGGTATCTATTAATCTAGATAGGCGTATGTTTGGGTAACTAATTAAAGTATTACTTTACCATATCTTTTGAGTTTTCTTTAGCTGCCTCTCGTCAAAAGCCATATTGCAATACCACGATTTTCCCGAAGTCATTCTTCGAAGAAACTTGCATATATTTACAATATCTTAGCTTCTAATTCACCAATCGGTTTCCATTCTTAACTCCACTTTCAGGTTATTGAATTATAGCAGGACCCAAAAACATACGGCAGTCTGTTGCTTGCTAACAACAGTTTCTTTAAACATCCATATAATATCCATATAACATCCATATAATATCCATATAAATTTTCGCACAGGGTAATCTTGCGGAGTGTCAAAAAAGTTTGATTGATTGATTTGGTTGAAGCAAAGTCTTTCGAGATTTTAATATTCTCCGATTTAATTCTTATAGAATCCTGATTATGGTAAGATTATGCAAGATGATATGCGTAGTAAAAACTTAAGACAATCCAAGTACTTTAGAACTCTAGGTAGGCTCACCCCCTTGGTCGATTTAAACCAATGCCATTAAAACTTCCCCTCCGGATCCTGTTCTTCATTTGTTTTCCGATTCGACCTGCAGCTGTGCTCGCGTTAATGCTCGATTCTTGTACTTCCGCCTGTCCAACAATCGTGTGGACAGCCAGTGGACCGCAGGCAATCCCGGAGGAGGTTAAATTTCAGTATTTGAATAAAAGCGGTTTGTCTTGTGCTCATGCCAGGAACGTTAATATTTTTGAATTAATCTCTTTTCGAAGTGCAGCAGTATTAGCTTAAGATCTGTGCTTCTTCTTCGATTAAATAATTACAGTACCCATTAAAGTATATTTGTTACTATTATTATTAATTATAATTAAAGTAACTTATTACCCATAGATATTGATTAGCCTGTAAATTGGTAAAAGCACCTCTAAGGTCAAAAAAATGCGGCTGAATTTCATTTAAGATTTGTACAACCAATCAAATCAGGAGGCAAACGCATGCAAATACTTCCTATAGCGATTATAGTGGTTAGCTGCAACGGTCCGGCATCTGTTCAATTATCTATTTTTTCACAGGTGTTTCCCTTAAATTTGAAGTCATGTTTTCAGTTGGCATGGCTTTATTGTTACCATAGACAGGGTCGCCGATTATTCATTCTCTATTTTATTTGAAGCTGTAGAAATTAGTTAGGATTATGACGTATATTTAGATGATAATTAGTTCTGTCTTCTTATTTCAAGAACCATGTAATTGCGCAGTTGTACAGATGACTATTTAAAGGTATGTTTTATAACCAAATTTGATTACAAATACTTCAATACCGAAACACTTCAATGGTAATGCTGTATTTGATTATTTTCATATGAGAACCCTAAATTGTATACCTACCCACAGTGATAAACAGTAATTATAACAAAGATGACAATAATAATGATGATGATAATTTTGCTAATGGAAATAGGAAGATGATCCCAATCAGATCCATTTTAATTATTAACATTATTATTTACGAAAACCAACATTCATTCCAGAAAAACACAAGCCGGGGCTCGAATCCGGGACCTTGTGGTCGGAGCGCTAGCTCGCTAACCACTTCTCCATTAAAATACTTATATATTTCCCTTAATTTTATTAATTTAGTACAATTTAGACGCAGTAATTAACGTTCGATCGACTTTTAGAAAGTATTTTTTTGTGGTGCGTTCATACCGCTATGTTCTGCGCTTGAATGATGAAATATCAATTTTCTGTGAAATAGTTCTTCGGAACGGTTGTTTTACTCTCATTGCTTTTCGGTGATCACTAAACGATGTTTTCGTAAACTTTGCTAGTTGTGTCCGTATTGCAGTTACAAAAAGCATAGTATTGCACCCGTACTATCCCACAATTTTCCGCAGTTCATTCTCTGGTGACCTATCATCACAAGGGCACGGTTATGGTAAAATAACAGCCTTTATTGAATGCCAAATTGTAACATTTTCTGATACCGTCATCTGCCTTGTTTTCCTAACCTCCTTCAGGCATCGAACCGGACGAGTTCCGAACCGAATTTTTTCGTCGCAATTTTTCGCAGTAATGAATCAATTTCTCCTCCGAAGTAGGTTAAAAAGGCTTTTGTATCGACAGACATTCGTAATAATCGTTCCTCAACAGAAAATGATATCCGGCGCTGTATTCATAATTAAAACCTCCTCGGACGTGAAATTGCTCCTCCCAAAGGGAATCGTTTTAATATCTTCCGATGGCAGTTTTTTGTCGGGTCGTCATGGCGATGCCGAAACGAATTTCGGGATTCGGGAATTACGTCGTTATCCATCGTCAAATGTGGCCCCCCCTCCACCCTTTGGGATCCAAATTGTTGCGCCTCGTACTATTAATTACGAGTTCAATCGCTATCTTCTTTTTGTTGAAATATGGCTCTCATACCTTTCATATTCCTTCCTTTCTCTTTGCCTTATTACTACTAGGGCATTCAAAAACCGGTTTTCCGGTTACTATTTAGCTAAGTAATGAAAATTTATTTATTTATTAAAATCTGCATTGCAATTTGGCCATTTGGGCAGGTTTCAACGCTGGAGGGAAGTATAATCTGTTAATTTGAAAACTGCCTGGCATTCGCCCAAGACGGGAGGGAAAACCCTCCATAATCCTCCCGTAATTGATTTATCGGGTATCCTGAAAACCGGTTTTCCGGTTAATGTGTAGCTTAGTGACTGATTTACCGTGTAACCGGTTCCGATTTAGATCGCTAACGTTTTTAATCGTTTTAAATGCTATTATACCACAAAAAACATATGATATCAGCTATAGAATCTTGTCCGCAGACTGTTACCATGGCATCTCATGACAGATGAATTATGAAATGTGGCGTTAGTAGTAGTATTCTAATATCTTTTGCAAGTCTAATAAATTGGTCTAGATATTATATTTACAAATTAAATGAAGATTAGGTTGTATTTAAGACAAGGTTCACGGAAAATTGCTAAATCTTATAGATGCTATAGCATATGAAAGCCTATTCCTAGCTAAATCATACTTGGTAATTCTACATCTCTTAGTACTTTTGTTCTATTTTTTTGATATTGTATATCTTTTATATTAGTGTTAAATTTAGGGACTGCATATAAAAAGGGAGCGTATTTTAGGTGGTAGACGTACAAGGAATATATAAAAGTCAAAACTGTATGCGAAGCTAAAATTGGGAAACGGAAAACTAAGTGAAAACAACGTCTTAAGGGTAGAAATCATGATGAAATCAAACCCAAAGCAATTTCTTCAGCAAGGATAGTGTGTATACACTTACCAAGTTTCATCTGCAATGATTAGCGGCCAATAATGTTGTCAAGTGTGGTGTAGTTAGTACTCTACGTAACTTGAGCACTGTATAATAATAATAATAATAATAAATCGTCTTTATTTATGTTTATTTATATCTTATATTTATGAATACAAAATTTTGCCAAGAAACATCTACACTTCCTCGCTAGTTTATTGGCTGTTTTAATATAAAACAGAACCTACGGACCGATTTAATTACCCGGTTAACCGGTTTCCTTTATGATGTGCGTATCTGTTGTCTACACTTTCAGGCGATATGTTATCAGCGATCGTAATATGATATAATGTCGAATAACAATAGCAGTCAGTTGCTTTTACTCTGGTGTGAATTGTGTGACAAACCAGATAACCGTTTTTTTTGTATTTTATATTCGATTTTTAATCTTTCAGACGTTTTTTTTTATTTGCATTTGCGATCATAATATGAAATGAAGTCAATTGCCCGAAGCGACAATATTTCATTTCCCTAGTGAATGATATGCGAAAAACACGGTTAACCGGTTTCGTTTATAACCGGTTCCTAATGACCACCCATATCTTGGTTCTCTTCCTATTAATTACACAGTTCCATCTCTCCCTACTCTCTCTTGAAAGAGCGCTTTCATGTCATCCTCATTCTTTCCTTTCATTTTGCTTTATCGCTACCCTTCACTTCCCCATACATGTAGGACGCATCTTCCCTTAGCGTTTCCTTATTTGCCTTCTTCATTCGCAAGGCTCACAGAGATGCATCTCGAACGGAAAGGAAAGAAAAAGGTTTCGATGGGATTGGAGTGGTCGTCTGGATGGAAATCGGATGAAGGGAAGGAGTACATGGGCTTTTCAAACAGCGCCGTCGACGGCGGGGGTGGGTACCAATGGAGGGAGGAAATGGTCGAGAAATGAATCTTATTACTTGGCCCTCATCCCACCGATCGGATTTTCCTTTATTTTTTTATTGCTTGTCGGAAATTGGCGATCGGAGATTGGTATCGCTGGAGAAAAAGGACAACGTGGAGATAATTACTATCCGTTTGCAGATGATTTATAAATTGGGTTTCTTTGTGGAAACATTTGGTTGCTCCTGTCACAACAAGATAAGATGCTTCTCCACTGGAGAACCGAATTGGAATACATTAGTGCTTTTCTTTCGAGCACATGTACTTTTGTTCGGATTAGTTTCCTATTGCTAATATTTTTCTAAGAATTGAGTCAAAATATTCTGCGTTTGTATCTTATTGAATAGCTTAGGTTTAGGATATTAAAATAGCGCCGCGTTCTTACTGCTGGTCACGTCATGTCCTCTTTTCTTGTCGATTGATGATAACACTCTCAAAAGAAACTTATAGAAACTTTTATACTCTAATATCTGGTCAGAAACTACTATCGCATTCTTATTATTATAAAATATA
>KZ308158.1:110140-175987 GCA_000376725.2 Ladona fulva
AGTGATTTAAAACATGCTAATTATGCGATAATTCACGGGTAGGGTTCAAAATTAGATATGTAAGCGGATAAATGAATGAAAAACACGTTCTTTTCGTCGCAGATCAAAGAGATATTTCCCTTCCGAAATTATAAGTGTACCCCCGAGGCTTCCTCTCATGACATAAGTAAAGATTCCTCTTTTTCGAAGATGAAAAGCATTGGGACCACGTGAAGGATTGGAATGGGATGTTGGCAGAATCCTCAAGTTGGACGCGTACGAGAGGTAGAGGTTGAACAAGGGGCTGGTCCACCATCTTGCTGAAGAGGGCAAGCGAAAACAGTCTTCAAACATACCAGATTCGCCCGTTCAAGAGACCCTCGTCTTGATTTCGAGTCTTTTGCCCAATCCACGTGAAAAACTCACAAATTCTGCCCATTGCAGAATTCATTCATTCTCTATAAAAAACATCGTTCGTCAGCAATCGAGGGAAGAGTTGAGTTTGAGATAAAAAGGAGAAATACAGCGTTGTTTCCGCAAAGTTTTTTTCGTTTCGAGCCTTTTTTTTCCAGGCCTCTGGCTACTAGTTTTTGAACGTCTCATGAAACCGAATTACGGAATCAAATCGCTGTGATTGAACGCTATGATCAACGAGCTACATTTTTCACTGCCTTACAGTTTACATTTACTGAAATGAAGTTGAAGCAATAAGGTGATTGTTTAGGTACATTCTTTTATTTGGAATGTAGAAATACGACAACAATACCTCAACACTGCAAAATATGCTGTACATATTCTACAAAATATATGTACAATTCACCAATCGCTTCCTACTTCAACAATCACCTTGACATTCAACAATCACCTTGGCACTCGGTAGATTCTAGGAAGACGTCAATTTGTTATTAATAATAAAATATCATTCGATTTGTGAGATAATTAAGTAATGAAAACAACAACATGATTTGAACAATTACAACATGCAATCTTAATGATCTGTAACATTTAACAATACTCATTACTTAATCCGAAATGTATCTATTGCTTAGTTACTAACATATTATTTTTGTCGACAATATTATCAAGCTAGAATCGTCCAAATGTTAAGGTTGTTGCTCAAAGGCTTGTAAATGTAAGAATGGACTAGGAAGTCTCAATCTCGCCCTTCATTAAAGACTTTTATTATTATCATTATCATCATTATCCTCTTCCCCAGCACAATTGCCTGCTAGAAGCTTCGGAGTGGGATCGAGGGTAACTAAGCTAGGTGGGATACATTGCGTTCACTTTCCTCTCTAAGCCAGAATGTCATAAGTCGAGTAAGCCCACATATGAGCAGCACAATGGCTAATTGAATAATAAGAAAACGTATTCTTTTGCTCATAATAAGACCATTAGCCTCCACTTCCATCCAACCCATGGCCATATTTTGTGGTTTTTTTATTCCAAAGAGATCATTTCATTAAAAATGGAAGAAATTTGGACAACCCTTAGAGATGCTCGGAAAACAATGAATCACTTCTGTGGATGCAATGAATACTAGCACATATTAATAAATTCCGTGAGGAGTAATCAGGATAAATGCAATTATAATTACCTTTTACATTATTTTATATGCAGCAAACAATATTGGGACCAAACTAAATGGAAAACTAAAACTTCCCCTATTCTGTATAATTAAAAAACAAGAAGTACTTCATTCCTCAAGGCATGATACATGGTACTTAAAAAATCGCATTCACCCAAAAAATAACACTCTTTAACTTACTTTGCACCTTCGAAATACTATAGTAGTCTTATTTTAATGTCTGATGTTCATGTTTCCACGGTTGATCAGAACAATTTCAAAATCCCATTATTGGCGTTTGCTTCCGTTTACACCATTATTACGCCTTAGTAATTGTTACCATTGTTTAATTATTTATGAATTGTTACTAAGGCGTATTGTTACTTTCTTCCTCGCAACATTGTCCCGTCGATTCCTCCTCTGTCCCTTCCTTCTCTTTCAAAGGATCTTTTCCTCTGGATTTTTCGTGTTTTTTTCTTTTCCTCTTTCGTCTTCCCGGCGACGGTGGCAAAAAATCCGATTAATGCTCCACTTTCAACCTCCTTTTTATTTTCACCGAGGTTTTTCTAACCTCTCGATCCCTGAATTAATTTTTCCGCAGTCTCTTTATTATAAACTTCCCCTTCCTTGTTAAAGTGACGATAAAAAAACGAGGTCTCCACTGGGAGCATCAAGGAGCATTCTTTTCCTCAATTTTTCGTCGTATTAATCCCTGCGGTGGAATAACAGTTGTTCTTTGTCTCTCATGCCTTCCGCTTTCCCTTCTTCTCTTGTTTCCCCTTACGTCATTCTCATTAGCCTCCAATGTTTTTTTTTGTTCCTCAGAAAATTATTCTTCTTCTTTTTTTGCCTCGGGAAATATCGGTGCTTATTTCAATCTGTCCTTTTCACATCCGATTTCCGTTTCTTTTTTCATTTATATACGTGGACGAATTTCAATGGACCGCCGTGAAACCGTATTTTATATTATTTCAATATTCCCGTCTCTGGTTATAAATTCTTAAATTATGGTCTGATTTTTTTCTTATTTCGCGGACCCCACAATACCGTAATTTCACATGCATATTGAGATTGACGGTCAGCGACGGTAATCCGTTCCAAAATTTTCGTCGTTAACCAAAACGGTCGTTATCCAAGGCTCGATTTTCCACAACCATACTGCATGAAAAATTTGCTGATAAAACTCGTTAAAATGTCATTAAAATGTGGAACTAAGAAAAAACTAATAATGAAACGACTTTATTTCAGAGTGATATTGTGTCTAGTTAGTCTCTCCTTAAATGTAACCCTAGGTATTAACCTCTCCAATCATAGATGAAGTTTGTAACAAAGAATTCGACCTGGAGAGTGATTTAAAACATGCTAATTATGCGATAATTCACGGGTAGGGTTCAAAATTAGATATGTAAGCGGATAAATGAATGAAAAACACGTTCTTTTCGTCGCAGATCAAAGAGATATTTCCCTTCCGAAATTATAAGTGTACCCCCGAGGCTTCCTCTCATGACATAAGTAAAGATTCCTCTTTTTCGAAGATGAAAAGCATTGGGACCACGTGAAGGATTGGAATGGGATGTTGGCAGAATCCTCAAGTTGGACGCGTACGAGAGGTAGAGGTTGAACAAGGGGTTGGTCCACCATCTTGCTGAAGAGGGCAAGCGAAAACAGTCTTCAAACATACCAGATTCGCCCGTTCAAGAGACCCTCGTCTTGATTTCGAGTCTTTTGCCCAATCCACGTGAAAAACTCACAAATTCTGCCCATTGCAGAATTCATTCATTCTCTATAAAAAACATCGTTCGTCAGCAATCGAGGGAAGAGTTGAGTTTGAGATAAAAAGGAGAAATACAGCGTTGTTTCCGCAAAGTTTTTTTCGTTTCGAGCCTTTTTTTTCCAGGCCTCTGGCTACTAGTTTTTGAACGTCTCATGAAACCGAATTACGGAATCAAATCGCTGTGATTGAACGCTATGATCAACGAGCTACATTTTTCACTGCCTTACAGTTTACATTTACTGAAATGAAGTTGAAGCAATAAGGTGATTGTTTAGGTACATTCTTTTATTTTGAATATAGAAATACGACAACAATACCTCAACACTGCAAAATATGCTGTACATATTCTACAAAATATATGTACAATTCACCAATCGCTTCCTACTTCAACAATCACCTTGACATTCAACAATCACCTTGGCACTCGGTAGATTCTAGGAAGACGTCAATTTGTTATTAATAATAAAATATCATTCGATTTGTGAGATAATTAAGTAATGAAAACAACAACATGATTTGAACAATTACAACATGCAATCTTAATGATCTGTAACATTTAACAATACTCATTACTTAATCCGAAATGTATCTATTGCTTAGTTACTAACATATTATTTTTGTCGACAATATTATCAAGCTAGAATCGTCCAAATGTTAAGGTTGTTGCTCAAAGGCTTGTAAATGTAAGAATGGACTAGGAAGTCTCAATCTCGCCCTTCATTAAAGACTTTTATTATTATCATTATCATCATTATCCTCTTCCCCAGCACAATTGCCTGCTAGAAGCTTCGGAGTGGGATCGAGGGTAACTAAGCTAGGTGGGATACATTGCGTTCACTTTCCTCTCTAAGCCAGAATGTCATAAGTCGAGTAAGCCCACATATGAGCAGCACAATGGCTAATTGAATAATAATAAAACGTATTCTTTTGCTCATAATAAGACCATTAGCCTCCACTTCCATCCAACCCATGGCCATATTTTGTGGTTTTTTTATTCCAAAGAGATCATTTCATTAAAAATGGAAGAAATTTGGACAACCCTTAGAGATGCTCGGAAAACAATGAATCACTTCTGTGGATGCAATGAATACTAGCACATATTAATAAATTCCATGAGGAGTAATCAGGATAAATGCAATTATAATTACCTTTTACATTATTTTATATGCAGCAAACAATATTGGGACCAAACTAAATGGAAAACTAAAACTTCCCCTATTCTGTATAATTAAAAAACAAGAAGTACTTCATTCCTCAAGGCATGATACATGGTACTTAAAAAATCGCATTCACCCAAAAAATAACACTCTTTAACTTACTTTGCACCTTCGAAATACTATAGTAGTCTTATTTTAATGTCTGATGTTCATGTTTCCACGGTTGATCAGAACAATTTCAAAATCCCATTATTGGCGTTTGCTTCCGTTTACACCATTATTACGCCTTAGTAATTGTTACCATTGTTTAATTATTTATGAATTGTTACTAAGGCGTATTGTTACTTTCTTCCTCGCAACATTGTCCCGTCGATTCCTCCTCTGTCCCTTCCTTCTCTTTCAAAGGATCTTTTCCTCTGGATTTTTCGTGTTTTTTTCTTTTCCTCTTTCGTCTTCCCGGCGACGGTGGCAAAAAATCCGATTAATGCTCCACTTTCAACCTCCTTTTTATTTTCACCGAGGTTTTTCTAACCTCTCGATCCCTGAATTAATTTTTCCGCAGTCTCTTTATTATAAACTTCCCCTTCCTTGTTAAAGTGACGATAAAAAAACGAGGTCTCCACTGGGAGCATCAAGGAGCATTCTTTTCCTCAATTTTTCGTCGTATTAATCCCTGCGGTGGAATAACAGTTGTTCTTTGTCTCTCATGCCTTCCGCTTTCCCTTCTTCTCTTGTTTCCCCTTACGTCATTCTCATTAGCCTCCAATGTTTTTTTTTGTTCCTCAGAAAATTATTCTTCTTCTTTTTTTGCCTCGGGAAATATCGGTGCTTATTTCAATCTGTCCTTTTCACATCCGATTTCCGTTTCTTTTTTCATTTATATACGTGGACGAATTTCAATGGACCGCCGTGAAACCGTATTTTATATTATTTCAATATTCCCGTCTCTGGTTATAAATTCTTAAATTATGGTCTGATTTTTTTCTTATTTCGCGGACCCCACAATACCGTAATTTCACATGCATATTGAGATTGACGGTCAGCGACGGTAATCCGTTCCAAAATTTTCGTCGTTAACCAAAACGATCGTTATCCAAGGCTCGATTTTCCACAACCATACTGCATGAAAAATTTGCTGATAAAACTCGTTAAAATGTCATTAAAATGTGGAACTAAGAAAAAACTATCATAAATTAAATGAATAGCCATAAAAAAAGTTTTTAATTGTAGTAATCGTGCGTAGCACACCATATTCTTTATTACAACAATACGTCGTTAACTTTATTACAACAATACGTTGTCCAGCAAGAGGCTGTCGTTAAGCAAGTACTAAGTTGTAAACTAAGGCTGTCGTTAAGCAAGGTACCACTGTACTATCAAGTTGATGCAATTAATGTCGAAAAGTTTAGCATTAAAATGCTTTCATCGATTTCATAAACAGGGAACATGAAACAAAATTAATGAAGATGGCGAGGTCGAATGATACATTAATTAGGAAATCTAAGTGTAAATTCCTCTAAAATTTCAATATTGTTAAGAAATGAACGTTATCATAAATGAACCATCGAAAAAACGCCGAAATGATACATTAATTAGGAAAACAATTTAAACTCACGGACCCCTTCGAATTATTTCGTTGACCCCTAGGGGTAACCGCTGGTGTAGTTGAAGATGAATTTCGGTGTTATTCCTAGGCAGGTTTTCCTATTTCACCTAACTACTCAGAATGTTTTGTAGAGAAGATTTTTTGTTAGTTATAAAAAAACCTGAGTTTAACTTATGTGTTCCACAATCATATTAATTTAAGGTATATAAATTCAAAATTATCGAAACCCTTTCCCAGCTGCTTTATCCTGATGAGCGGTATGTTTGTATTCGTCCTTTCGCACAGAAGGAGGAAAATTAATCTTTGTCTCCATCTGCTTGTTTGTTGTAATTATTTGAAAGATACTGAGGTATGAGTGACTTCGTTCATTGTGTGTACTCATTATTGAATGCCATGATAAGTGTTATTTATGGAGTCATTGTTCTTCGCTTACCTGAGCTTCCTGGCTCAAAGTGAGGAAAGCAATCGCTAATTGCCTCACTCCTCATCTTGCCTAGTAAGCCTCATCTCCTTTCCAAAGCTTTCCGTATTTGATTAAGAAACAACAGAGGTGCAAAATAGCCTTCGTGTTACACACTTAAGGGGCAAATGATCCAGTTAAAGGGGAATTTTGACTCAATTATCTTATTTCGACATTTTCCTTATACTTCAGTTTCTTAAATTTTCACATGCGAAGCAATTCCCTAAACAAGAAAAAAACATAAAAGCTGTTTGATATGGTATGGAAATCGCCAGTTTTGTCTCGCCTTACTTTATTTCGTCGCTTGGCAACATAAACAACGCTACCATATATCATCATCATCATGCCATGTTCTGTCTTTGGTTATCATGTTTTTTGGTAAATAGATACCTAAATGTACGAATGAAAAATGATCCTAATTTCCCGGAAAGGGTTTACATCAATATATATGGTAACGTATTAAAATTTCAGAATATCTCTGTATCAATGCCCTCCTTGGGAATTGCGAGCCACTATGAATGCCACCGTATCTTCATTTTGTATTATAAAACACCAATTCTTCTTCCTGTAAGAATCGCAATCAACGGTGCCACCTTTTTGAAAAAGAAAGAAAAGTTGCCCTTTGTTTTCCTGTTGTTACGTCCTCCGAATAATGTTTCCGTAGTCGATTCTTCCTTTCCTTCCTTTTATAAATTCCTTCCTCTCCCTTGTGGCTTCTCTTATGATCCGACGTCTCTTCTCAGAGCCCTTCTTCAGCTTCCTCTCTGTCGTCTCGGAGATCGTCCCTCCTTCCTTATTCCGTTTCATCTTTTCAAGGATCGTTCACAATTTTTCTTCTCGTTACATCCTCTCTTACGCGCATCTTTCTCTCTTCCGCCGAAAAATTCGCTCATTCTTTTATTCCTCCTTGTTTTTTCCATCCATCCGTGTCCTTGTACACAGGGAAACACTTTGATGCACAACTCGTTTCGTGCGTACTGCATCAAGTTCGCGTTTGAACGACCCCTCATTCTTCCATGACTGTTAATGGACGATGATGCATTGCAGCCTGGTTTTTGCTTTGATCTCGCCGGTTTTTAAAATTGGTCCCACTCGGCGTGGTGCTCCTAGAGACTCGGTTATCAAGACTTTTTTCCGCGAAGAATCGCAGTGCAGTGGTGGTCGTTAATTGGAGGGTTTTAAGTGGTTGCGATGGTTTAGGACGGGACAGTGGGTTCATTGTGAGGTGCTACAACCGTAATACGACTTTTGAATCAGAGGTTATGAAGTATAGGTTAACTAGAGTAGTTTACTTGTTCATTTATCACTAACACACTCCCACAAAAAACGCCCATGAATTTGATTTTAGACATAAAGGGCGTAATTAAAGGTTTAAAGCACTCCGTAAGCCGTGTTTCGGCTAGCGGAATTCATATTTTAAGACAAACTGGAAGCTCCGGATTACATATTTCTGGGATATCCCAATGCGCATTTCATAGTTCATGCCTCCATCCTCAGGGGTTCCACGGTAGGAAATAACTTCCTACGTATTGTGGAGCCCCTGAGGATGGAGGTATTGTCTCTGAAATGCGCATTGGAACTGACAGTCCCTATTGAGGAGCCCCTGAGGATGGAGGCATTATCTCTAAAATGCGCATTGGGATTTTCCAGAAATCTGTTATCCGGAACTTCTCGTTTGTCTCAAAACGCGAGTTCCGCCTGCCGAAGTACGGTTTACGGAATGTTTATAACTTCTAATTCATTAACTCGCATGTTCCAACTTTACCTCCTTTCAGTAAAGAACGTAACCCCCCTGCCGCTCCTCGAAAGGTAGTTACATAGACATACGAATAGACGTAAAATTCAACAAACTCAAGCCTTATTCTCCTATGTTCCATCTTTAGTACTCGTTTAATATTATGTAGCTAATGTAATGATAGCTAATTAACTCTAGCTCTTAGCTGATCGACTATATCGTCTTAATAATTAACGACTTTTAATCATAATAGATAATTGTTTGCAGTTCTTATTAACGTATAGTAAGAACAGTTATTAATGATGGTTTTGTAATTATAACTGCTAATAAAAACAAATAACTGTTTGCAACTATCAATAACAGCGTTAGAAGTATTGACGTAAATTATCATCAACGTAAATTGTTTATTCAAAAATAATTATATGTTAATTATGCATTATGTAAAGTAAATTATATGAATATAACATTTCGTAATACATGAAATGTTTAAAATTATCTTATTAAGCGATATTTGGAGGAATTTGTGTGTTATTTTGATTATAAAATGTGTTGTGATTTTCACAATCAAGTCCCCTGAGCTAAAATATCTCGTCAAAGATACCTTGGAATGTCAGTTAATTTAAATTGCACAAAATATATAAGATAAAACTACATCCGCTATCTCAAATTACATTCCTTACGTAAGTGATCATAATTACATAAGTACGATAGTATTATAAATTTGAAAATTACATAAACAACACTTGTAGATAATATGTATGTAAATACATGAGTGAGATGCAATAAAACATAAATAACAATTTCTAAAATAAAGTCGGGTTATTGTTATTATTATTATTATCATCATCATCGTCATTTTCTTCTTCTTCACCTTCATCATCATCATCATCATCATCCAATTAGATGTGGAATGTACAATTCGGATAACTCAAGTCATACATGTGGGGGTTAAAATTTAATTTGAGTGAACAATATTAAAGAATAACTATAACTCTCGAGTTTAGGAATGCATCACTTTTATCCTACTTATCAGTATGAGTTACATCTTGAGTTTGTTTATAGCAACGACTTTTTATCAAAATCATCGATGATGAAGTCGTCGAAGCGGCATTGGAAAATCTGATATGAGGCGATGAGATAAAATCTCCATTTCAATGGGAAATGTAGCGACGTCGAAATCTCCGCGAGGACTCCATTTAATTAGAGACATCAGTCATTGTTATCGTTTCCTCTTCCTGTCCCTACGCGTTTGATATAGAATGTAGTGAGAGGATGATCCTCACTCTTGATCAAAGGCGATTGTATCAACAGCGTTTCAATCGCTTTCCGATCTTCATTTTTTTACGAAACCGTTATAAACTCTCCTTATATTTCATCTCTGCCGTAATTTACCATTTTCCCCTCTCGCTGTTTCCATTCGCTTTTAACTTCTTCTCTCATTTCACTCTCGCGTTGATTGGGAGTGATGTTTGTAGTTCTCTTTGGAATGGGTTCGTAGATCTTCATTTCTCGTATACCTTTCTCCCAGCGTTTCTTCCCCACGAATTCATTTGTTTCTCTCTTTTGCCTCTTTATTAGCTACCTTATGTCTTCTGGTTATTTACTTTTGTTTTTAGCGTTTGTCTCACCTTTTTTGAAAATTGGTTGTTTTTTA
The DNA here is from genome assembly GCA_000376725.2 of Ladona fulva. Taxonomy (NCBI): domain Eukaryota; kingdom Metazoa; phylum Arthropoda; class Insecta; order Odonata; family Libellulidae; genus Ladona; species Ladona fulva. The sequence goes on from KZ308158.1 coordinate 120,073, forward strand.
TATGATGCGAGAATAAGAATTGCCGTTTAATACATATATGTGGTAATCTTTTACCTAGAGGTTATTCCACATCCTATTTAAGGATGCGCGACACAATTTCTCATTGAAAGACACAATCTTTACTTGGTAAAATTTTTGGATATGGAATGAGGCTTACTAGGCAAGATGAGGAATGAGGCATGTAAACCTTTTCATAGCATTCGATAAGGAGTGAGAGCTCATAGATACTACCATTGTTCATCATCGGTCATACCTCAGTAGTATTCCTAGTCTCACAGTCATGAACATACTTGAAAGAAAAGTATATGAGAAATACAATTTCAGTGAGTCTCTACCTGAACAATATTAAAGATATATTCCATTTCCATAGTGTAAGGGAAATATACCGGAGTGTATACCAGATTTTCAGTAGTCCTTGATCTTTAAATTGATTTAAATCTCCCGATATTTTCCATTTATTTATGTTTATTGGCATAATTTTTCCACTAATGAATTACATGCTAGATTCATTCATTCAGAGATTCATGCTNTTAGCGTTTGTCTCACCTTTTTTGAAAATTGGTTGTTTTTTATATGATGCGAGAATAAGAATTGCCGTTTAATACATATATGTGGTAATCTTTTACCTAGAGGTTATTCCACATCCTATTTAAGGATGCGCGACACAATTTCTCATTGAAAGACACAATCTTTACTTGGTAAAATTTTTGGATATGGAATGAGGCTTACTAGGCAAGATGAGGAATGAGGCATGTAAACCTTTTCATAGCATTCGATAAGGAGTGAGAGGTCATAGATACTACCATTGTTCATCATCGGTCATACCTCGGTAGTATTCCTAGTCTCACAGTCATGAACATACTCGAAAGAAAAGTTTATGAGAAATACAATTTCAGTGAGCCTCTACCTGAACATTATTAAAGATATATTCCATTTCCATAGTGTAAGGGAAATATACCGGAGTGTATACCAGATTTTCAGTAGTCCTTGATCTTTAAATTGATTTAAATCTCCCGATATTTTCCATTTATTTATGTTTATTGGCATAATTTTTCCACTAATGAATTACATGCTAGATTCATTCATTCAGAGATTCATGCTAGAGATTCATTATCTTATTGCCTTAAATACGTGCTTTTGTCGTCCCGCGTAATCAGAATATGATTATAGAAAGTACTCAGAATATAATTTTAGAACGAGAGCGTATCATTTTATGTTCTTGGAAAAGGACACTTTTGTAACTACTTCCTAAAGCATTTCCTGAAAGAATGCTCCACGGGGTAATTGTGGACGCATCATATTGAGTATCTCCCTTACTTTCGAAACTCCCTTTACCTTGAGTGCATTAAAAGTACACTTTCTTGACAATTGCACCCGAGTGCGTCATGTGCAGTGCGTTTACATCATCTACTTCCCTTGCACTTCTTACATCTTCCTCTTTCTTAAGGTCTTAAGCGATGTATTTTTTCCTCCATCAAAAGAACTGTTCATATCCTCAATTTCCCCCCCTCTCCATAGCGCCATCTTCAGAGTAATTCATCTCAATATACAGTTTTCCTTCATTTTTTCCCCTTGAAGTTTCTCTTCTTTTTCCCTTCCATCACTCTTCCATCATCGTCGAGTTGATTGCCATCCTGCTTCCCTCGCGGTGTTTTCTTCCTCCGTCTTCCTCTCCTCATCTTCATCTCTTCCTCAGCCTCATATCTCTTAGCAACCGTACGGTTGAGGGTCTGGAAACCACCCCGTTCCTTCAACTCGCTCCCCAACTTTAATATTCCTCCAGCGATGCCCCGCTCCAATCTCTACTTCTCTATCAATCTTCCTTTCTTACTCCCTCGCCTATCTTTCTCTTCACATCTTTTTCTCCTCTGATCACTTCCTTTTAATTTAGATAGCTGCATCTGGTCTGAAGAAAGCTAGGTGCTCAATGAAACGGAAAGGTTTTTTTGTTTCCTCTGGTTTGCTCGCTGTTGTTTTTTCTTTGTCCCTGCTACCATATCTTATCATAAGAATGTTCTTGTGGTTGAGGAATATTTACCTTATATCAACTTATGGTTCCGTGTCGTTCGTGGTTGTGATTATATGAAAGCTACTATAGAAAAATGTATGAGTAATGTATGAGTAATGCTTAATAATGGCATTCATTTTGGTCACCGATTGAATTCCATGAAAACCATTATTTTTAGGGTCACTATGTTTAATTTAAATGAGTTTTCCCAGCCATATCATCCTGAGGAAAGGGATAGCAAATTACCTCACTCCTCACCTTGCCTGGTAAGCCACATTCAATCTCCAGAATGTTTTTGTAGTTGTTGGTGGTTATGGATTCAGTCAGCTTCCGTTGGACTGGGAATCTTCACTAGGAATGTAATGTTATGCATTAAAATGTTAATTTTTTTTAAAGTTATGAAGAATGAGTTTCATATGCGTTATAGTTTGTAACTTAAGTTATATAGTTATTGTTTCTAATTTTAATGATCACTGTCTCTTGATCCGGATGTGGCTCGAAAACGGAAAATTCTTCTTAAAAAATTTAAAAGTAATATTTAATTAGTGCTATCGTCATTTTTTTTGTTTTAAAAGGAATCTCGTCTAATATCCTCTTTTATTTTCAATTTTCAGGTGAGTTATCCCTATCCTTGTTTCCGTTTTTGGTTAACCTGCATCTGCGCATATGTGTACTTCATCCTGCCTTATATTTTGGTCTCTATGTAAGTAAATTATCAGATGTCTTGTCTTTAAATTTCGATCACACACCTCTTTGAGATTGTCGTCATCATGTTCGATCGGAATCATCTTACCCCTTTCCGCTATGGTTCTGATACTTCGTCATTGGCCTATAAAGCTAACAGAGTAAATAGAGAGACTATATTATTGAGAAGGAGAGAACTTTCTCTTATGTCCAAACTATTCAGGTATATTATCTTTTCTCTTCTTTTCTTGAATTATTCTTAAGTATATGTTACATTGAACTACGTGAAATAATACCAAATATAGGGGCTGAAGCTCCACGATATATTTTTCGTTCAAAATTCCTATGATAATAATAATAATAACTTCTATAATGGATACAGGATGCTAATGCCAATTGTATCCATTTTATTAAATATTACAAACTATAACAAAGAACAATCACAGTATCAAGTAGTAAGCCTTACGAAAATGCTCTACTCACGCTATCTTATCTTTCGTTCTTGTCAGTTATTGCAGTTTGTAGAATGCAATGCTGGTTCTTCAAAGACCAATGTTGTTGTTTTGAATTATCACATGAATGATATTTAGCACACGCAGTGTATTATTAGAGACACTTGTACTGTTTTCACGTTCTCGGATATCAAATGAATCTTGGTATAATTACTCATAAGGCGTGATTGAGCATACGATGTAAATTCAAACATTATTTCTCCTGCTCATTTCCATTCGCTTTCCAAATTCCGCAGTAATATGCGTTGCGAGAATTCCCCATCATTAGTACCTTCTACTACCTCAAACAATGCGCTACTGCCTCGAGTAACTGGGCAAACCAATGGAAGGGGTTAACCTCGAATTTCTTTCCCCTCAATCTTATGCACCACGCAATACACCGTGCGATTTTTATGGTAGGAACTGTACGTTTCTCCACTAAATAAAAAATTACCGAGGCTTCGCATACGTAATATTTCCTTCCTTTTCCCAATTATAATTTTTAATTCCCTCATTTTGTTTTCCTTCCCTCTCGATCCCGTAAAACATTTTAACATTTCGTTTAAATGTTAATTAAAAAATTGTCAAAACTAATTCCGCTCTTTCGGGATCCTCTCGCCGAGATGAATTTAATTGTATTCCGCTCTCTTCATTCCATCCTCTTCCTCCATTACCCTCTGCCTCTTCGCTTCCCTTGCTAAGGTCACTCTTCTCCCAATGCGTTTTCCTCTTTCAATTCGATTTTCCTCTGCGATGAAGTTAATTTGGCGCGGTTGCTTAGTTACCCTGAACCACGTAGCCATGGAGATAGTTCTTGCAGCCACTTTGGGGATAGTGCAGGTGCTACCTTTATCTCTCATATTCTACATTAGAGTATGGCTTGTGTATCTTCCTTGAAATAGGCAGTATTAGGTAATATAAGCCTCGTTTACTGAAGCATAAATTGGCTAGAGTCATTGCTGACGGCAATTGCCTCCTCCTCTAATAACTTTACGAATCTAGTAAACTCCCTAGGTAATAAGGAGGAGTGTAGACTTAAAACTAACAAAGAAGTGCTGCTACAATTACTTTACGGTGACATCTATTGGATTTTTCGCGACAATATGGCATTTTTAACTGCTATGTTTTATGATTTTTAGATAGCGTTATTAGTTAGTTATTCCTCTCTACCACCTAATTTGTTTGGGATTAAGGAACACCCTTCTAGATTCATCCCTTAGGAATCTGGAGACACCCTTTTGTATAATGTAACATACCTTGTTTTTCATAATTACATTTTCGCTATCAGTTTTGTTTTTCTCTGCAATCAGGCTTATGTTTGTTTTTCCATGGAATTGATTTGACATTAAGTTGATTGTCTTGAAGACCATACTTGATATGTTGAATTTCAAAGGAAAACCGTGACTTTCTTGGTATCAGTACACGAACTGTTTCATATGAATCCACACAAATCGTTGGAAAACATAAAATTGTAAGGTGGAATTACTTGGATCTTTCCGCAAAGCAGCTGAAATCCTACTTTGCTTCTGTTCTTATGCAGTATGTGTAACATTGAGTAAGGAGATACATTCCCTGTATTTGACAACTGAGAAAGTTGTAGTTATAAAATGTGGGGAGTGGTTGAAATAATCAGAAAACTGCTTTGTAGCTATCCATAACGATTTATTTGCTGATATCACAATTTAATTGAAAGATTATATTGTTTTTATTGCATACTACAAGTTACGTATACTTTCTCACATTATTATACGAGATTCTTGCTTCCAGGGCAGTATCATTTAGGTTATAATAATATGCATGTAAATATAAGGGCATTATATGATCATTTGCTTTCATGCATCAATACTTTAAATTTTTTATCCCATAAGGACATCTTGAGAACTGGAGGCATTTTCGAGAGTGTTTATGTATGGCTTATTCCGTCTTCTCTCTATTTAGAAACTCATTCTCAGTAGGATATGATTTTCATCAGATATATTCATCTTTACTCTCGAGGAATCCGGAAGTATATTTTCCTAGCTCCATCCCCACCTTTTTTATTTCCTCGAATTTAAACAGTTTTCTCTACAGTCGTTTCAATATTTATCCGTCGGATAAATAGATTCCTTTCCGTCTCGCCTCTCAGAAGTTTGTGTTTCTCAAACTCTCCCCGAATAAAAAAAGGCTAAAAGGGAAACGTTTTCATTTCGGATTTCGAATTCGAGTAATTACGTCTGCCTTTAATAAATGATCCATTCAAAAGATCTGAATTCTTGCTATTTCCTTTGCGCTCCCGTTTCTCCTAGTTCTCCATCCATTCCCTCTCCTTGTTTTCTTTAATTATTTTCTTATGCCTCCCACAATTCTTCCGCTAGAATTTCTTCCTATCCTCCTTTCCCTGCTTTTTAATCTCGCCATTTAATCTCATCAATAGTAATAACATCAATTCACCAACTCAGAGTAAATAACATACTCGTAGGATATTTTACAAGCATCACGTTGTGACAAGGTTTGTAATTGTGAATATTATCGTCTCAAAATGAATATTATTGTGCTAGTCGCAGTTATTCTTCTGCGTTACTCATTTTTGTGTTCTTCATACTAATTCTCCATTTTAATTTCCGATTTTCTTATGTAAGTTCTCTGCATTTATTCTTTTTTGTTGTGGATTTTCCTATTTGTTTCCGTTTTTGGTTAACCTGCATCTGCGCATATGTGTACTTCATCCTGCCTTATATTTTGGTCTCAATGTTATCGTAAGTAAATTATCAGATTTCTTGTCTTTAAATTTCGATCACACACCTCTTTGAGATTGTCGTCATCATGTTCGATCGGAATCATCTTACCCCTTTCCGCTATGGTTCTGATACTTCGTCATTGGCCTATAAAGCTAACAGAGTAAATAGAGAGACCATATTATTGNCTCCTATTTAACTACAGTGAATACAAGAGTCACAAGGCTAGGTGGAATAGAGGCCTACATGGGAAAAACCTTTGAAATAATGAGCCCATCTATATATCGGTATTCTTTGCCTCCGTATTTTAACGTAGATGCCTCATCCGAGCATTTTCCATCTTCTCCCCCTTCCTCATTTTCATCATCATCTTTGCCTTTCCTCCTCTTTCTCATGAAGAAGGCCCATTTAACCGTTTCCTCTCTTTAATTTCACTCTCAGAGTAGACTCCATCCACGTCCTCGATTCCGACCACCTGTGTCCCCCAAGTATCCGTTCTAGGTCCCCTCGTATTTCAACTCCGCTCTCTAACGTTCTCTCTCTTTTTCAGCCCCGCTTTTTAAATAACCTGAATTTATTTTTCCAATTACTTAGCTCCCGTAGTTGCCCTTTACCTCGCTTTAGTTCCGTACTCTTTATGACGAGAAATTACGTGGGTGTGTTCCATTTAACTTTCCCTCACTTTTTGAACTTTCCGATTCCTTACTCCATTGTGGGAGAATGCGTTCTCTCGTGATCAACCTGAGTTGTTTTCTTTTTTTAATGTTTGGATTGTAGGATTGCTAAGTGAGGGAAAGTTGAAGGTTGCCTCTGGATCATTTTCTCTAGATTAATTAATCGGAAGGAATGGTTTCCCATAAAGCACCTCTTTAGTAAATATATGACTGTTTATTCCGTAGTCCGCGTGTGATTGATATAAATGAAAGTAACGTTTTCTGTCTACTGTATGGTTTGCTTTATTTTGATGAGCATTTTCAATTAACAAAATTGTGCGATTACTCCACAATCGGTTTCAGTTTGGTTTACTTTGCGCTTTTCCATCCCCCGTATCCCTAAATCTTTGAATATCTACCGTAAATAGCGTCCATTCTGAAAATGTGAATTTTTCTTAGGATAACGGCTGAAGGGTGTATATTATAATATTGGGTGTATAGTATAATTTGATCACGTAATGCAACGTGTTAGTCAATGTTCATGTATCGCAAATCGTAAGAATTCATAATTTGAGAATTTTACAACATTTATCATTTGTAGGAGATATACGAGGAAGCGTATTTTATGAATTTACGTTGCTTAGGTACCTCGACTAACGGTCCGATTTAAATAAGGAACTTGTCGACTCTTAAATTTTTGCCCTTGCTCGATTTCGACGTCTAGATAATTAGTTTTAAAATACAAAGAAAAAAAAAACGTAAAGATATTATATGTGACTTCATATATATTTTACTTCTCGTTATTTGTGAATTTATGCTTTTCATACATCTTTGTTTGTGATATCTTATAGTTTATTGTGATATCTTATAAATTTTTTGATTTTTGATGTGATTTGCTAATGTTACATTCCTTATTCTATTATTTTTTAGTTTGTAACGGAAAGATAAATCCAGGTAAATAAATAAATATAATAGAATACTGGGTTTCAAGTTACGATTGTTCTCAATCTCGCCCAAATAAAGGCATTTATTATTATAATTGTTAAACTGGAAAGATTTAAGTTCGTGAGTTGAGGTACCTTAGTATTTGAAATTATTAACATTTTCAGTTCTGTAGTTAACGAAAAAATACGCAAGTTATGCGTAGGGGTGCATTCTTTCCCCCTGGAAGAAACTGTGACAGCAGCTGATTTAGGATTATATCCACCCAAATTACGCGCAACATTCAATTGAAAACACTCGCAGTCAAATGAGGAAACACCTCTAATATCCATTGCAATAACTTCCTCTCGTCAAACCGTTGTTTGCGAGATTTTAATGATCGCGTAGATTAAATCCCAACTGTCTTGGAGCTTCGGCATGTAATTACGTCGCCGTGTATTTTCTCAGGATCTCAATTCCTCACCGGAGGGTTAAAGGAAAGGGTTTTATGGCCTAAAAGAGGTCACGACACGACGGAAGAGTTCCTGGAAAAAGGGTTCGATTTTTCAGCGACATCTTGAGCACTCAGTTCCCGCTTTAAATTTTCAGGCGGTGGTGTCGCAGCAGATGTACCACTCCGCCTCAATTTGTTATAAGAAATGGTTTCCTTGTTCTTATTGGAGCTCGAAATTTCTCTCAATTTGGGAGGATTGCCTCCCTCGAATTCTCAATTTTGAGTCAGATTATCTATCTAAGGAAGTAGATCTTATATTAGCGAATCATCTTTTAGAAGGAAGTAGGCTTTCATCGTCGATTCAGTTATCGTTGGAAAAACCTTAGGGGACTTGCAGTGTAATACATGCTGTTGATTAAGGCCAAGGTTGGTTTATGATTTGACTATTATAAGAACGTATTCAAAATTATGTTTATGAAAATGTTCGCGTATTTAGACATACACATACAATTCATTACTAAAACAAATGGGGCTCCCGGATAGCCAAGTGGGCAACGCGTTCGACTCGTATGAAAGCGGTCCCGGGTTCGATTCCCGGTGGGGGCCTACGTGAGAAATGACCTTAGCTGTCGAAGCACTTATAACAATACTACTACTACTAAAACAAAATAAATTTCGCCTATACTCAACTACTGGCGAAAGAAAGTTGTGATTTAAATGTGATTTTTAGTTATGTCTATGATTTCCCTAAACTCCCGCGATTAAATTGACGCAGTTAAAAATATCTAAGAAAGTAATTTTCTTAGGATTGTTTACCATAATTGTCTACTTCATTTTTTAGTGATTCAATAAGTAGTGTTATTTTCCTTATGTTTAATGATAGTTGCATATCATTAATATACCGTTTAGTTTGCATAGATACCTCCGCTTGTCTCGTGTCACTTTTGGCTATAGGAAATATTTCCGTTGGTTTTCGGGCTCGGCCACCGAATACGAATTTGGCCAGTGAATATTGTGAAGAATTTTCGTGAAGGTTTGCTTGTAAACTCAGAAATGCCCTGTTAACAGTTTCTCCTTATGTCTTACTTGTGAGTGGTAGTTAATTGGTCGTGTCTAATTGTGTTTAGGATTACGCAACGTATGGGAAACAGCATTTATGGCAACGAACGTGATTTCCGAACGAGTTTTGGAATCAGCCTAGGAATCACGGATTGATTATTGTAAGAAACTTCAAGATTTTCTAGAGGTGTCTGTTGCCGTGAGTTACGAAATTTTTTTAGGTTGAAAACTGGTTAACGTGCTAGCGCTCCAACCCCGAGGTCCAGGGTTCGAGTCCCGGCTGATTCGATTTTTCTGGTTAGGAAATTGTTTTGTTTGCTTGTCCATTACCACTGTTTACGTCGACCGCTGTAATTGTCCTATGTGGATGTTAGTCGTGAATTTGGGAAATATATGACTAAATGAATTTTTTGTGTGCAGGCAATTCGTTAATCTCCTTCAAATAGTAATGATTGACACTAACAATTCCTTCTGACACTATCAATTCAATTCTGAGCATGACTTTGTGGTATATTTCCTAACGTAAAATCCAGGACTAACAGGTGTGAAAAATGACGATACTAAATCAATCCTAAATATCGTACCAAGAGGCTGATTTTGGGACTCTTTAACTCTGAGAAGGAATGGTTTCCCATGAAGCACCTCTTTAGTAAATATATGACTGTTTATTCCGTAGTTCGCGTGTGATTGATATAAATGAAAGTAACGTTTTCTGTCTACTGTATGGTTTGCTTTATTTTGATGAGCATTTTCAATTAACAAAATTGTGCGATTACTCCACAATCGGTTTCAGTTTGGTTTACTTTGCGCTTTTCCATCCCCCGTATCCCTAAATCTTTGAATATCTACCGTAAATAGCGTCCATTCTGAAAATGTGAATTTTTCTTAGGATAACGGCTGAAGGGTGTATATTATAATATTGGGTGTATAGTATAATTTGATCACGTAATGCAACGTGTTAGTCAATGTTCATGTATCGCAAATCGTAAGAATTCATAATTTGAGAATTTTACAACATTTATCATTTGTAGGAGATATACGAGGAAGCGTATTTTATGAATTTACGTTGCTTAGGTACCTCGACTAACGGTCCGATTTAAATAAGGAACTTGTCGACTCTTAAATTTTTGCCCTTGCTCGATTTCGACGTCTAGATAATTAGTTTTAAAATACAAAGAAAAAAAAAACGTAAAGATATTATATGTGACTTCATATATATTTTACTTCTCGTTATTTGTGAATTTATGCTTTTCATACATCTTTGTTTGTGATATCTTATAGTTTATTGTGATATCTTATAAATTTTTTGATTTTTGATGTGATTTGCTAATGTTACATTCCTTATTCTATTATTTTTTAGTTTGTAACGGAAAGATAAATCCAGGTAAATAAATAAATATAATAGAATACTGGGTTTCAAGTTACGATTGTTCTCAATCTCGCCCAAATAAAGGCATTTATTATTATAATTGTTAAACTGGAAAGATTTAAGTTCGTGAGTTGAGGTACCTTAGTATTTGAAATTATTAACATTTTCAGTTCTGTAGTTAACGAAAAAATACGCAAGTTATGCGTAGGGGTGCATTCTTTCCCCCTGGAAGAAACTGTGACAGCAGCTGATTTAGGATTATATCCACCCAAATTACGCGCAACATTCAATTGAAAACACTCGCAGTCAAATGAGGAAACACCTCTAATATCCATTACAATAACTTCCTCTCGTCAAACCGTTGTTTGCGAGATTTTAGTGAGCGCGTAGATTAAATCCCAACTGTCTTGGAGCTTCGGCATGTAATTACGTCGCCGTGTATTTTCTCAGGATCTCAATTCCTCACCGGAGGGTTAAAGGAAAGGGTTTTATGGCCTAAAAGAGGTCACGACACGACGGAAGAGTTCCTGGAAAAAGGGTTCGATTTTTNAAAAGTGTCGAAGAGACGCGGCGTGGTAGTTCAATGGTTAGAATTCCTTCCCGGAAATTGTTTTTATTTTTATGCTATTTTTCTTTCCTGTTTATGCTTGGGATTCAGAGGGACAGCTTTTATGTGCTAGGTCATTTACTTTCCATGAAGATTTTCGACGAAAGTACCCTGCGAGCCGCCATTCGGCCTTTTTTTGCTATTTACTTGACTTGGATGATGCATTCGAATAGTGCTTAAGACTCTTTTAAATGGACTCCTGCCTACATACTCCTGATTATAGAACAATCAAAAAGGAATAATATTAATTCAATTTTACCAGTTCTCGCACACTGATAGAGAGTGTGGTAGATTTTGGCTGTCTTACGTAGTTTTGGATCTGAAACCTTATGGGTAATCGCGTACTGAATTACCAAGCTTTGGATTAAGGAGTTGATCCGTGAACGAATTGTATTCGTTATCGCTGAAGACACCCACCACTACATTCTTAACATAGGAAATAATTTTGAAGGAATGCCGTTCAAAATGAATGAGAGTTGCTAATAGTAAATTTAAAGAAAGAAACTCTCAGTTTGTTTGCGGTCCGTATGAATCTTAATATACAGTATAGCGAGTTGTCAGAGCGAGATTTGATTCTAAGGAAATAGTTAACCTAACATATATTTCTTATTTAAGAAACGTCGCGTCGAAGATGTGGAAGCTACCAGTTTTAATATTCATAGTGTTGAACTTTCTCCTACTTTTAAGTACGTAATTCTGAATATTATGGAATATCAGCAGCCTATGTTGCTTATTAGATGGATTAAAATTTTTCAAAAGAACTTAGAACTTAAGAATACGCTCCTTAAAAAAATTCTGAACTTTTAAACGATGAAAAGAAACCTGATTCAGTAGCTAGTAACCTACGAGGTACGAACCAGTAGCTAGTAACCTCGTAGTTTCAACGAATTGAAGAACCTATATTATAGTTAAGGTGCTACTTTTCACTTTCTCTTACCGCACCGTACAGTGACGTAAGTTTACCAAGAGGTATCTGTGTATCTTCGTAACGTGAAATCATTTTTCCTGTTGGAAATAAAATGCACGTGATATGAGAATTTGATCCAATATTATGATATACTTACATACTACCGAAAAGAACAGCCTGTTCTTAATTTATTCATAATCTGATTTAGTAAGCATTTCAATCTCTAGTATTTAATTCGCTGCCATAAAAGTTGAGATATTGGGTAGATTTCAAAGCGATGGCTAGGGGATAATTTCTTCCTATTGCGTGTTCCAACACATAGCACGCGACTGATTTTTGATACCAAAAGAGGGACCTAACCTAACCCTAAACTCTGAGAGCCGTTTCCAATCTCTTTCGATAGGAACTCCTTCCTTAAAATGCATTGGTACATGTGTACGTAACACTCATGGCATTCGTGGGAAGAAAATCCTTGGTAGAATTCCTGTATGAATTCTAGTAATTCCCGTTATGATGGACTTTCACGAAGTAGCGCCTTCCCATATTGAATTGAGTTCATATTACTCCTTTAATATGTTTAGTATTTTAAATACTAAAGTGAACGATGCTTCGAATCCCAGTATCAGAGTATTCCCTGGATGGGGTATGGATATTGATCTATACATCTACATCTACGTAAATACCTTACGGAGTATGGCAGGGGGTGTAAGTACCAAGCGTTCGAATTATCCCTTTAGCTTATTGTTATCGTGTATCGTTCGCGGAAAGAACGAGTCCCTAAAACGACTTGTCCTCGCATCTATTTCTCTTATTTTAAGCTGATTGTCGGATCGGGCGAAGTAGCAGGGGTCACAGGGTACTAATAACGTCTTCCTCAAATGTACTTTCTTTGAATTTATCAACCAAACGAAGCCTAACCTCTAATTTCCTTACTTTCGAGGATTCCCAACCAGCATCTGAAAGCAGCAGAAAGTAACGTTTGCTTTTCTCTCGTAGCACCATTTAACAAATTGTATCGCCTTGCGCTGCACTTTTTCGAGTTTACGGGTACACGTTTGATCCGTTGGGTCTCATATACTCGCCACAGATTCCAGATGGGGCATAACTAAAACGAAACAACATCGCATCTAATTACAATACGCTTTATAAAACCGAAATTTTTAGTTGCTTTACCGCGGTTTTTCGGATATTTATGCTCTAGTTTTAGTTGCATATGCATCATAATTGTTGTGCCCCTCTGTATCCGTCCAATGAATGTTGTGGGGGGCAACGTTAAATACATAAAAAACAAGCTTTGATAAAAATTTCGTTGACAGCTTCCGACCAGCCTAGCCATAAACCTTCCTCATCGTCTGTAAGGTTGCCTTAGGAGGGGTACTGTCTGAAGCTTAATTAACCTCTTTCTAAGTATTTTCTTTTTCACTAGGCGCTACAAATCTCCAAACATCGGGATGGGAATGATTTATCACCGACAACACCCACCTTCTGCCATAGGCGCGGAACACAAACAAACAGGCCTAAAATCGCTTTATTTTTACCCTCCTTCCTCGAGGGGTATATCGGCTCTTTCATCAAGGATTTTTGACGCGCCAGAAATAAGTGTAGACAAGGAAAGCCACCGTTTGGCCAAAAGTTGTTTTGGAAATGCCAGATTTCCGGGTTATCTGTGTAGGAACCATATGGCTATTCGTTCAGGTCTTTCCGTTTCTTTTACTCCTCTCCCGGCCTTGGCAAATGCAATTAAAAGTTAAGTTATTCTTATTCTGGCTTCTTTTCGCAGTTCCTTTATATCCTGACCTTGGAGACGAAGAAGATGTGTAGTTAGGGAAATAGTTAGCCTGTGTTACTTGGATACCAGTATTAAGTTGACTTCTTCGAATAATCTGTGATTTTCTCGTTTTTCACCAGTTATTCCGTGGCCTTACAATTTAACTATCAATTTAAAAATGATCATTCAACAATCATTATTTCGCAATAATCGAAAATTTTACTACATGATAAAACATATTGTTGCTGTTTGAAATTTTTTTCGGTTGTACCCTGCGTTAATTGTTTTAAGAACGATGCGTCATGCTTATGTATGTACTAGGGAATGAGGCTTACCAAACAAGATGAGGAATGAGGTAGTTCTCCCTTCCTCACTGAGCTCGACTGCTAACACGTCCGAGTAACTTATGCACTATTAAATTGTAAATAAAGTTTCATAGCATTCAATAAGTAGGTACCGAAATAAATACCACAATTCAGTATCACTCATACCTCAGTAGTTTCATATTGTTGCTGACATAAATAAATGTGAGAATAAGGCCTCCCGGATAACCAAGTGGGTAGCGCGTTATCATTAAGTGAGATCGGTACTGGGTTCGATTGCCTCTGGGGCCCAAATGTTCAAAATAACTCCAGTTTTGGAAGCTCTTTCAAGAATACTAACAATTCATTAAGAAAAAAATACTTAAGTGTAAATGTAAAAAAAACTTAAATGCAGTCACCGGTAAGAAACAAGGTCACGGAAAAAATCCTCATTCCTCATCTTGCCTAGTAAGCCTCATTTCCCTCTGCCAGCTCTTGGTAGAGGGGATGAGGTCCCAACCGGCCTCCGGGCTGAATACTTTACACAGTAATGCTTGCGTTGTCCGTCCCTCATCGTCCCTTTCATCTTTCCAGCGCCTTCGTGTTCCTCATTCCTCTTGTTATCATACCATCTTCTTTCTCCCTTTTCATCTGCCTTCTTAAATTTCGGCAGGTTCTTCACTTATCTGGGCGGACCTCTTCAGTGGGTTACCACCTATTTTTTCCTCTTGTCCTCTCTCCCTCGGGATCTCGGACCTCTTAATTCTCCTCTCTTCTTCTGCGCATCACGTTCCATCCACAGAATCAACCGTTTCCGCCCTCTCTCTCCCTGGAGGATAGCATCTTGAGTGTTTTCTACCCCTCCATCCCCCCTTCTTCTCTCTGCTCTTTCTCACTCTTCTTTCCGTGACAGCGAATCATCCTTTGCTCTTTCCTCTCCGCTGTTTTATTTATTTCCGCGAGACCCTGTCGTTTCGAGAAAAAGGGTGCATAAGTAATTCCGAGCCCTTTCAAAAAGTTCTACTGAAATATTGATTTTTTTCCCTTAAAAGCGTGCCCGAGAGGGTTTTTAGAAAGTTGAAGCTTCGCTTAGGAATGATTTGCTATGATTTTAAGGGGTTTTTGGGTAAGGTATACTTTCTCTCTCTCTAGTTCTTCCTCCCTGGCTGTGGAGTAGGGCCTTTTTGGCTTCGACTCCTATGTGTCTCAACAGCCAAGTCAGATCCTGACTTCTCGAAAGTTAAAATTGATTTATTTCAAATTGATTTATTTTATCAAACAATGTGAACACAACACTATTAGAAACAACCTTTTGATACATAATATCATTAACAATAATTTTCAAATTTTGCTTTGAGAAAAAGATTACCATCAATTTGACCCTCTTTCATCGATACCCTCAAAACTGTCATAGTGAGTCGGATTGGTGAATTTTGTCCGACTCCATACGAAATCTATATCGGCTCCTACTCCTAATCTACAGTCCTGGATATAACACGGGTTTCGGTGAAGTCGCTGTAAAGCCACGTTACCTACTTTATAGGACAAACGGGAAGTTGCCGATATCAAATAATATCGCTCTAATAATTATAAATATTGTATGGAAAGACAATGAAAAATATCGTTCCTACAGAACAATAATGGGAAAGAATAATTTACATCAAATATAGGACATTTCATCTCTTTTGCCAATATCTCGGTAACAGCCATCACGGCCCATTTCAAAAAGTACAATCAATGAAGGACCGGCAATCGAATGTCAGTAACGCTAACATATTAAGTTAATCTCTAATCTACTGCGAGACAGGCATTTAACATAACGAAGATAAAATAATGAAAATAAATACTATCAAGCAATAGATTAATTAGTTAGAAATCTCTTTTAGAACCAAAATATATCTAAATACCTGGGGTACAACGGGCCAGGGCCTGTTCCAGTTGGTGAGCAAATGATGCTGTTGCCTCAGGGAGCGATCTATAGGATGGCGGAATACTTCATAGTAATGTTTGTGATCTCTTATGGTTGCTAAGCAAAGTAACATAATTAAGAATTACGGTGCTTATGGTTGCTAAGCAAAATTACAATCTTGTTTGCAGCCATTTTGAGATTATTTTTATATTATTTTTGTATGCAGTTATCATTACTTATATTATTAATTGATAGCACTTAAAACTTTACGTATATTCAATAATTGAAAAGTGGAATTCAAACATTGATATTCCAACATTGATATTGCTAAATATTCATGTGCTAGAAATTCTATAATCAACATGAGTTTATTTGCTTGTCAAATTTATTTTATTTTCATCGAAAAGTTTGTCGTAGTTTCCGTACTGATTTTTCGATGCACTTCTACACTTTTTAATGTATTGAAATCCGTTGACGTTTCTATCTGAAAGCCATTTTTAGCACATTTTTTTTAATGCCCTGGATGCGATATTCGACGTGGTAATATTTCCTCAATCTACTCTCTGTCCGCCATCTCATCTCTCTATCACCAACTATTCATTGTGTGATCCATTTAAAGTAAGCCCTCACTGCCCAGATTTTCATCGCTTTTTTATATTTTGTTCAGGTCTCTCAAATACGAATTCGGCGGAAATTAGCTTGCATAAATAGGAACATTCTTCTTTATTTTTTTCGAAATGACGGGGAGAAAAAATCCTGATGTCGCGGTCAAATTGGAAGTGAAGAAAATGGCGGGAAAAAAGTGGCGCCAAAATGGCGGAAAAAACAGTTGGAAAAAATATGAACCAAACTGGCGGCGAAAAGAAAATTTGAAATAATGACGTTATTCTGGCGCGAGGGATGAATAAATCCGGAAAATGGATATTTTTCGGAGTGGGAGGAGGGTTTGTGTTCTTACTTTGTTTGATGATTTATGCAGTCGGCGCAGACATCATTTTCCGGTGTGGATAAAGAGGCTAATTCTGGTTGCCTGGAGGCGACTACGTAATGATTACGTAGCGAAACGTATTTGCGTGACGCTAATAAGCACTCTGTCGCTAAGATTTTGTTCCAGTGGACGTAAAGCAGGAATTATGGGATTTGTCGGTGTTGTGTGATTACCAAGTCACTTTGCTTCCCAATATCAAAGAGGAATTAAATGCTAATGATGATCATACTGTGTGTGTGAATCTCTAAAGAAACCTGTGTCTATTATAAATATCCCTGAATGCGATACCCGTCAAGTCGTAATATTGATGTCGCTGGCGTGATTTATGAATTAGAAAATTTCGTTTCTCTTGTATTTATCAAAGGACTACGTTTTGCAGGATGTGCGATAATGTCGACTGTGTTACCTGTTACGTTTTTATCTGTCAAATTGCGTCTCAAAATTTTGCAGTGACGACTTGAATGATTGATAATATTTTTCTATCTTGTTGAAGGTATCGCTTATACATCAGAATGATAAAAATTCGATTAAATTGTTATACTACCAAACGGAATGTTCATGTGCCTTAAAACTCTCTGATTATTCTTATTTATGATAATTAATCCCAACCTTTGTATCGCCCAACAACGTTTACCTATTTACTTTAACTTCGGGATTCCTTTCCATGACAATGTAAACGGGAAGTTAAGGTGACATTTTCGCTTTATTATGGAAATTTCTGTTCATAGGGACTCAAATGAGTGAAATTGTTGAAAAAGTAGGAACGTAATTTTCCATAAATGCATCGACTATCCTGGCTTATCATAAGATAGCTTAATGCAATAATGAGTTAAATTAATCTTTGAGAAGCCTTTCAAACCTTGATCAATAAGTAGAGCAACTGAGGTAGGCATTCATTTATGAAAAATATTGATGAATGCTGTAGCAAACTCTCCAACTCTAATACTACAGAGACATGGGAATCTACATCAGCATCCTCCACTGTCCAGTGATGGGTGTTACTAGGCAGTACAAGCGCATCTAACGTCGTTATAGCCGTTGATAATTGGGACTTACGCATCGCTTCAACTTTCATTAATTACCGCAGCGGCGTCGGAGTTTAGAAGCTAAGGATTCCCATCCTCTCCAATGGAAATATTTGAGCCGGAATACGTTTCTCTCCGCGAAAATTTGAGTGACATGTTTATGTTTGCGCGAGCATCGGTATCATTTATGCTCGAAATTGAACCTACACATTAATACTTGTCACGGTACATTGTTGCCTCCTGTACATCAATTATAGGTCTGTGGCAGTGGTGGAAGACTCAGTGACACGGCTCTGTGCTAACCGCGTCATTAATAACGCCCTCTGAAGGGGTGCGAAACTGCCCTCACGTCTAGGAAGTCAGGATTCTGAATGCTTATCCCCTGCGTTTCTATCTGGACCCATTGAAACACAGTTGACTTCCCGGCGAACATTTTTCATCTGGTTCAGACATCTATTTAATCAATCTCATAAGTAAAGTTCTCTCATGTGTATACATACATGCGTTCAAACGAAGCAAATTCGTAATTTACAATATTTAAAAACATAAAATTAGGTTATCAAATGTATCTTCTTCTTTTAAGGGTAGCTCGCGAGATGTATTTAGTGAAATAGTTGTGAATTTTTATAGTCGAATCGCAATGTTTTCAGAGGCAGAGATCTCATGGTTGAAAATGTTTCGTCATTTGACCCATCCCATTTGACTTATATTTGTGTTTATCTTACATTTTGAAATACAGATGTGTATAATATTTATTTATACATTATAAATGCTCGTTATAATTTACGAAAATTATAGTTTGCGAAATAAACTATTGAAACGTTAATTGTGGAGTCAATGAATTTCTCCCAATTTGGTAAGATTGTTGTAATTTATTTCAGCTAAACCGAGTCTATAAGTGAAAAGACGAATAATATTTTCATGATTTAGATACTCGAATAACTCTCTTTTATTCTGTGAATATGTTTTATTAATTTATGGCAGAGCTTTAACTAGGTAACGAGCTGCAATAATCTACAAACAGCGTTGTGACATAATTATAATTTACGTGCGAATCTACATATACATGTATACCCTGCAATACGCCTTTCGGCGTGTGGCATGGGGTGCAAGCACCTTGAATCTACTTAACTAATCGATAGCTTTCGCGTATCGTTCGCGGAAAAAATGAATTTTTGAAACGACTTGTTCTAGCATCTATTTCTCTGAGTTTTCTCGCAGTATCAGAACGGCCAACTTAACAAGGTGGCAGCATAATGTCAGCGAAAAATTCTATGAATGTACATACCATCCCCTGAACTTATTAATTAAATTAATCTTTCGTTTAAATGTTTGAGCTTCCAGAGATTTAATTTGCAATTACTGTAAGCAGATTGTGCGAGGATTTTCAAAATTACCTCTCTTGCATAGTTGCTAAGTGCCGTTGTTTTAGATATGAATAAGACTCATATGTTGCTGTTTAACTTAGGGTCAGATTGTGCATTCATAGTCACTAGGTATGCATGTACAATATCTATGAATGCATAAGTTCAGTGCCTGATTACAATGCATTTAAATAATGAACTATACACCAATATAGTGAAATTTTATATATAGTATAGCTCAAATCCGTAAACATAGGAATATAATTTAATTTAATCATAACATATTTTAAAGTTACTTTTAGCTAATTTTTAACATGGGAACTATATAGATATCATATTTAAGGTATGTGCAAGATACCTCTTTAACTAAACCTCCAAACCATTGTAAGAAAATGCTTTTCTTTTTCTTAGGTGTTTTTAATTTCTCATTTACCTTGTTCTAGTGGTTTCTTTAAAATTTTGATATTTACATCTTTAATTGATTTACGTGTGATAAACTTTCAAATTTTTGTTCTATGAGTAGCTAATGAGATTTATTTAGTAAAATAGGTGAATTCCTGCTTCAAATTGGCTTCCCCTGTAGGTATTACAAAAACCAATAACTATCAACCACTTTTTATTGCCAGACCTTTTAGAAAACATGCTTCTCAACATTTAAATTTCTCGCTCACATTTGCAAAACTCAATTGTTTTGTATGCGTGTTCGTTTAGAATCCAATTTCCAAATTCAGTTTCATTTTTTTTAATCGTACACCGCCGCATGCGATGAATTCGAAGAACGGACCTTTTCCTTGTTTATCAGCGCCGTAACCATTGCAATTTTTCCTCGAATTTTCCCTCCAACGCGTCCGTCCGCATCCGTTTTTATTCTTTCGCGAAGTTTTCCAAACATTGATGGACAAAGAGATCCCCTATCGGCCGTTTGCGGAACTGCCCAATTTTAACGACATTCCTGCGTAAACGTTGTCAGTGCGTGTACACGTCGTTGGGAGAATCGAATTACGCCTATCAGAAGCGAGGTATTTGGGAGCGATGACGTGCCCTCCGGTTGCTTCATTAACATCAAATTTTCCCGTCATTTACTCGGGGCAGTTGTTTCGCGGAAAGGTCGTCGACACTCGTTTTGTGATCTAGCGATTTCCCCGACTTTCCGAGCTCATTTCTCTTCCCAGAGATCTGTAGGCCGGCCATGATTTACGTTGTTTATCAGAATTTTAACCCAAGTTCGGTAGAATGGAAACTTTGGGGCTTATGTCTAAGTGAGCTGATTTCATGGGAATGTTTATGCTAGCTTCAATGACACTCTCGGAATGTAGCACCTCGCCCAGAATCGTAAATCTTTGTTGAATGGATAGCTGAATTAAAAGTTTAAAATCACTCCGTAAGCCGTATGTCGGCAGGCGGTACTCGCGTTAAGAGACAAACGGGAAGCTCCGGATTAAAGATTTCTAGGAAAATCCATGTGCACATTCCAGAGACAATGCCTCCATTATCAAGGGCTCCGCGATAGGGAATGGTCTAAATCAAATTCGTTTGGAAGTTTTATAAGTCCCTGTTTCGCGTGCATCTGTTTAGGTTTTTTCTTATGGTCACGCATGAGGAATCAAACCGGGAACAGTTCAACATTATTTTCGTAACTAGGAGGACGTATAATACCGGCCATATCTTCTTAAAAAGTAGTTTCTGGGATATTGGTATCTAAATGAAGCCCTTGCTATATCTTCTAGCTTCTAGAGTTTGAATTTTCAATTGCTGTAAGACTTTAGTTTTAATTTTAACATTTGGTAAGTTTCGGCCCGGTAGTATAGTGTATACTGAAAGGGACTTTAACTAGAGTTCGATGTAAGGCTCTGTATTATAATGGTTTGCTAGAGTTAAAGTGAAAATTTTGTTTTATATCCATGCTCTCCCATTATATAAAGGATATGATTGTTGATGTGCGATGAATGAAATAATGATGAATGTAAATAGACCATCGTAATATCGGGCCTTAGTGTTTGAAGTCTAAATTGAATTAATTTAGTTTTGGAAGTCATTTTTCCCGCTCACCTGTTTAGCTCATTCCCTACTTCTGGTCACACATCAGGAATTAAACCGGTAACCAATCAACAGTATTTTTTCCCATAATTTATGTGAAACCTAACAAGGAGAGTACATGGTTCCGGAAACGCAGTTTTCTATGCAAATTGATAATTGGATAGACTTCGAGACAAGGATAACAAATTACCCCCAAATAGGTTTTATAAGCAATAGTTTTCCCGAAAATGAGCTTAAAGTATTACAATAGCTTCGTAATTGTAAATGTATAGCATCCAGTCAAGACCCAAAACATGGCATGAATCAGTAGCTGGTATATCAGCTTAAATAACCCTCAAGTCAGACACCAGAAAAAAATTCAATGGTTAACCTAGCTATCATAGGTTTGAGCCCAAAAAATCCAGAAGTCTCGGTTTTTCTACCCATAAGAATGCATAGTGCCGATTTGAAAAATAGCTTTTGATGGACTTCGTGGTAAACGGCATTGATTTTTACATTGAGAATTTACATCCTCTATCTATACTTCCAATGACAGGCCTGTATCCCTTCGGGAAAGGCATGAAAAAACCAAAAGAAAATTACAATGTATTTCTTATGAGAAATGTTTGCAGCGGCCTGGCGTCGAACCCAGAACCATTTTGGTATATGTCCTTACTGATAATAATACTGTGTCACGACCTCTAAGGATACCTTGGGTTAGAACTCTATGCCAGAAAGTTCATCAAAAAATTAAAGTGCATAATGTACAACTTCTTTGTTGATTATTATTTGCCGGCCTCGGTGGCGTAGTGGTTAGAGTGCTAGCCTAGCAACATCGAGGTCACAGGTTCGAATCCTGGTCATAGTTGTGACTGGGGCATTTGTGTTCGTCTTTATCGAGTTAATTGTAATAGTGGGCATAATAGACTAATATTCGCCTAAATAAAGACACGAATATTGTTTTTATCATTATGTATTAATATTGTTGTTATTATAATTGTTGTTATTGCTATTATTGTTGTACATATTGTTGTTATTATTATTGTTATTATTATTATTTTAGGAAGGTGTATCGGATTTCGTCTTATCTAGAGAAACCGTGGATTAAATTTTCCATTTAACGGATTGTATCGTTGCTTCTTTCACGATGCCCATATTCACTGGATCGTGCTGAAAAATCGTGATCGCGATGGAATCATTCTCTTACTTAATTTCAATCGTTTTAGTGAGAGTGCTTCCTCTCGTGATCCACTCTAACTTCTTTATCTACCGAGTGAAGGCGCTCCGTGATTTCTTTTCGTGGAACATTAAACATGGTAATTTCCTTACGTATTCTTCCGTTGCTTTTTTTCGACTGGGATTCGGTTCAACTGCTCTATTTCCGTCTTTTCTCAGAAACAATTTATTCTCATCCTCCCAACGTCCACTCCTGACCTCAATTTCCTATCCGGCGAATCCTATCTTTTATTTCGGTTTGAGGATTTCTTTATATCTCGCCCACCGCGATTCAGTCTCATTTCTAAGTGATTAAAAATTCGATCTATCTTTAGGGGATGATCGCTTTTTGGTGTATTCTTTTCTGCCTGATTTTCTCGAATAATCAGCTTAAACGGTGGAACTTACATGTTTCGACCAACATATGATTGTGGAAGTATCCGAAATTTCCCAAATTAATGAGTACAACTTTTATTTTTTGTAATTGGATTTATTTGATTTAAGAAATAAAACTTTTAGTTGCTTCACCAACTGTTAAAAAGTAAACGCAAAATTAACCTACTGACGTTCTGAAGACTAGTTGGCTTTGATATTGGTCACTGGAGTTCGAGAAAAGTTCCTAATATCCGTTGTTTGCGTAAACCGTTGAAGAATTCCAACCAGCAGGGGTTAGGGTTCTCAGTGGTCGCGCTTTGCAAGTATTGTTCTCGCTGTTCTGTCTTTAAAATTACACGCGATTTTTCTCTACGGCAAGTCTAAAACCAATGATATTTGTAAAGTTAGAAAGTCATTTTCATCACATTTGTCTTCACATTTTTATTGATTTATATAAACTCTGAAAAAGTTAAACTGTTGGGCAACTGTTGTAGCAACCAAGATTTTATCCATGGCAACGTAGTTGTTTACTGAAATTTCTTCATAAATATAGCAAAATAGTTTATTCAAATCATCAAATTTTTCAGTATTATAAATCGAATAGTCGATGTATTTTATTACATTTTCATTCTAAACCTTTCTCTTCCAATTTCTAACTAACACCACTTCGATCTGTTTGCGCTGAAGAAGAAAGTTCTGCATTCAAAGGGAAAAAGATATGTGCGTGTGTTTTTAGCAGAAGTTAGAGGATGTACGTGTATGGATGGATAAAATTTTGAATGTGTTCACGATAGTAAATTTTATGATAGTATTCCTTTATTGATTAATTCCTTATGTGATTTCGCATACATTCTATTTCATTAAACCAATATGCATAAAATGTATTTATCCTACTTACATTGGTTTGAACCTGGGATTGCTGTCAATTATGAAGTGTATGGAATCTCAAATACCTTCAGTTTCATAAGTAAATGTATTTTTTATGAAAATTTGGTCTATAATCATAAAAATTACGTATACGCAAATGCAATGTCTATTCTTGGGCTAAGTTTGGGTGCCTCAATAAATAAACAAATAACAATATCTATTTATGTGTATCTATGAATACGGAATCCCATTTTCCAGATCTTTTCCGAGAATCAGGCCATTACACATCGTCTCCTCAGTTAAGTCGTAAAAGTTGAGAGTCCCCCTTTCACTTATTCATGTGTCACTTTCACTTCCCATTTGTTTCGTCGAGATTGTTACTGGGAATTGCTCGCCTAACTTTTTTTCTTTTAGCCTATCTTCCTTTCTCATTCGTACTTATTTATTTTCTCTATCCTCTTTCGAATTTTCTTTTTCTTCTATCGGCTGCGAAGAGATCTTTTTCCCCATCATTGCCGTAGTTACTTCTATTTTTTTCTGGGATCAGAAGGGAAAGTTGAGGACATTCAACGGCAGTCGAAGCAGTTAGTTTCTGTCCCGTGCGATTGCTTTTTTGGAATCGCACGGAATTGAAGATTCGATATCTCGACTGAATTTTAAGTTTCCCGAAAGTTTTTTGACTTAACTAACTTTTCTTGAATATTTTCGATCAATTATTTATTTATTTATTTAGGAATTACCCGTCGCGATTAGGTCGAGGGACCCGGTGGCAACGGTTGAGGGGGTGCAAAAACAATGTACTAACTGTCCGGCATTCGCCCAAAGACGGGAGGAAAACCCCTCCAAAAACCTCCCGCATTTTATGAAGTCTAACTACAAATTGTTCAGCATGAGGGCCGGATGGGACCTCATCACCTCTACCGTCAGCTACGAATAGCTAGGATAAGTAAGTGAGGCTTACTAGGCGAGATTAAGAGTGAGGTAGTTTGCCCTTGCCGTTCTCACTGATCCAGAATGCTACAAGCGGGACAGATCCATTTAAGTGAATCAGATGACTCTACAAGTGGCAATTTTCATAGCATTCTAAAAGAGTAAACTTTTATTAATGCCATTATTCAGCATCACTCACATCTCAGTAGCTCTCAAATCATCACAGCCATGAATGAAAATGAGACATAAGTAAATGAAAGATATACATTTTTCGCTGTCCTGTACCAAAAGACAAATGAAAAATAATAAAGTGTCTTCAATGTCCTGTTGAAATTTATAATATCTTAGACAATATTAAGTTTAAGAGGAATTTGGTAACATAGTTTATACAAGATGTCCAGGAATTAAAGAGTGTATTTCTAATCACGTATCTTGACTGGTCCTGTCCTGACATTAATGAAATATTTACCATTTGTCCTTTGGTACGGGATGGAGAAAAATGCATTTTTTATATACTTTTGTCTCAGTCTTGTTCATGGCTGTGATGATATGAAAGCTACTGATGTATAAGTCATACTGAATTATTGGATTAATTAAGGCTGCTTCTTATGCAATGTTAGAAAAAGTGTTACTCGTAGAGTCATTGTACTCCATTACCGTGGGCTAGTGAGGAAAGCAAGGGCAAACTACCTCACTCCTCATGTTGGCTAGTAAGCCTCATTTCCCTCTCCTGTGTCTTCGCAGCTGATGGTATAGGGGATGAGGTCCCAACCAGTCTTCGGGCTGAATACTTTGCGGACAAGTTCATGAGGTTAAGGTATCTTTATAAAATTTAAGTTGATTGTAAATTTAAAGGGGCCTAATATGTATATATCTAAGTTGTTATCATTCTTATTAGTTGTTTACAACGTCAGTGGTGTGTGTTCTGAGATATTATGTTTCTTACAAATATGTTAAGTTCCTTCAGGGATATATTTAAGAAATCAAATAAAGGGATTCAAGGGGTCTGAAATCCGATGGTTTCAATGAATAAACGTGACGATGGATTATATTATTTGTTTTCCTCCGTAGATAACGTCATTAATGTTATTCAGGTCGTCCCGAGTTTTTTCCCTTGCCGTTATTGTCAGCGGCGTCCAATTAGTTGTTCATTCTTCTGTTCTCTTTTAAAAGCATCCTTCAATTCCTTGCAAAGGGCACGAACAGCTTTCGTAACGATCCATAGCTATGGTAAGCTCGTGGGGTTGCATAATATACAGGATAAGCCAATTTCTCACGGTTTGATTGCCTCTCTCAATCATACGGCCTTTTCAAGGGGAAAGGTCTTCGTTTGATGAGACTTTTCCGAAGAAACCGCTTTTATTGGATAAGGAACGTAATCAACGTACGTTTTATATCGGGTGCATCAAAAGGAATGACATCTCTGCCTTCGTTTAGGAAAATCGCTCGTTTTGGCGAGTTTCTCTCAGTTGGGTTGACTGTTTTGAAATGGTGTACAAATTCTGGGGTGGAATTCCGATCGAATACGAGGCGAAATGTTTAAATATTTATGATTTTATGTGATCGTGTGGGTACATGGATGTGCTACGTTTACAGTAAATGGCAAGAAATGGCTAGAAATAACCCATATACCTCGGAAGGCCCTCAAAATAGGCATCTGTTTTAGCGATGACTTCCTCGTTCGACGTGAACCGTTGTCCGCCGAGCCATTGTTTCAAGTTTGGAAATAAAAGAAGTCACTGGGGGCCAAATCCGTTGAATACGGTGGATGTTGTAATAATTCGAACTTTAATTCAATAATTTTGGCCTTCGAAACTGCGCAGGTGTGTACCCATGCATTGTCTTGATGAAAGAGGATCTTTTTCCAATGAGGACGTTTTGTCTTGTCCTGATTTCTTCACTCAACCGGTGCAATAACGACGCATAATACTCTCCATTTATCGTTTGACCTTTTTCCAGTTAATAATAATAATAATAAAGGACTTTATTCACGGCGAGATTGAGACTAACAAGTCTCTTCTTACATCTAACCCTTCGTCATATGAGACAAGAAAAGAGAGAGATAGCTTGCAAAAGTACAATGAATAAAACTAATTTGTGTATTAAAAAAACTAAGCTAAGAGCTCAGGGAAAAATCTCCACAGCAGGAAAACGCCCTCAAGAAGGGGGGTGTGAAAAACCTGCGATACCTACGGATAGAAAACTAAATTGGATGATGAAAGTACATTAATAGAGTTATAAAAGACGTGGAGACAAATGAATAGAAATAAACAAAAAAGAACGAATAACAACACATTAACATAAAAAACCTGTATCTTACAAAATTATCAAATTTGGAAGTGATTAGAAAAAACATAATTTCGCTTAATAAAAAGCACGTCAAATATTCAGAGCGAACCTAAAGTTAATCAAAAACTGGCTAAAATACTTTAAAATCGGTTTTATCGGTGTATATGATTCCACGTTCATCCCCAAAAAACAATAAATACCATTAGTTGTGTCTCTAGTGACATGCAACTAATGGGCAATGAAGTATAACATGTACTACAGCATGTCGGTCCCTCCAGTAGTGAATTTCAATTAGCCAGCGTTGGCTACATTATTTAATAACTCAATCTGAATCTCAGCCCTCTTAATCAATGAGCCTTTACTTATGAGAACTCTTGAACTCCCCTTTGCTCTCATTAATGCTCTTCCTCGCCACCCTACCATTGCTTCACCCATATTTCAATTTTTCTCGTCTCCGAATTCAAATTTGTTATGTTTCCCCCACTGTATGAGCGACTCCCTGCGAGAAAACACGGCAATTTCGTTTTCTGAAATTGGATTCAATTTCATTTCCGTCCCGCCCTGGCATCTTTAATTTCCTCTGCCCTTAATCTTAATTGAGCGTTTTTAGAGATTCTTCCTCTCCTTCCTAATATGCTTTTCCCGAATCTTCTCCACTTTGCCGAAAAATGTTTCGAAATGTTCCTTACCTTAGTTATTCTTAAATTACCAGTCTAAATATATTTTGCTTTCATCAGGGAGTGGCAGTTAGATAATTGGCGATCGAGCATTGCTGGTTTTACTCGTAAGCTAATGAAGTTAAAGATTAAATTCAGGATATGCTCTTGTAAACTCTAAAAGAGCTCTTTGAATTTTAAATACTTAAATAAACCCTCCAGCTAACTTCACAAGGGCATATGGGTTACCAAGGTTACGGCTTTTCCTTACCTCAAGCACTGTTGCTTTTCTTCTCTTATAGTAATCGTTGAAAGTATTTGAATTCTTTACCTTTGAAATTTTACCTCGTAATCTTCGTGATATTCTATTTCATCATTTAGTATTTTCGTTGCGTGTAGTTTGCACCCTGAAACCTATCTGCTATGTACTCATATATTACTTATGATAGGTATATATATTTATTGAAAAAAAGAAAGTTGGAACACGTCTGTTAATGAATTAGAGGTTTAAAAACACTCCGTAAGCCGAATGTAGGCAGACGGAACTCGCGTTAAGAGACAAACGGGAAGCTCCGGATTAATGATTTCTGGGAGAATACCTATGCGCATTTCAGAGATAATGCCTCCATCATCAGGGGCTCTACAATGGGAAGTGAGAAATAGAAATAGAACAAGTGGAGCCCCTCAATAGGAACAGTTCCTTCCTCTTTTTGACTTTCTATTCTTTTTCTTACTATCCTTCCTGACTTCCTATTCCTGGAGCCCTTGATAATGGAGGCCTTGTATCTGAAATGCGCATATGGATTTCCAAGAAATTGGTAATCCGGAGCTTCCCATTTGACTCCAAACGCAATTTCCTCCTGTCGACAAACGCTAAAGGGGTATTTGAAAGTATGTTTTGAAATATCTATTAAGTGTCAAAGAAGGAATCTGTTATATTTTACTTTTGATATTTAGATTAAACTGAGAAAGTCTATGAATGTTAGTAGGAAATGTACATTTAGTTCTATGTTATCTAATGGGTAAATGCAGGTTTTAGTTCTGTGAAAGGCAAACAATTATTGCAAGGTTCAATTAGTATTCTGCTACTTTAGTTTGACTTTCCGTATTTCGCGGATTCTGATTGTATTTG
The DNA here is from genome assembly GCA_000376725.2 of Ladona fulva. NCBI lineage: Eukaryota > Metazoa > Arthropoda > Insecta > Odonata > Libellulidae > Ladona > Ladona fulva. Next base: position 148,776 of record KZ308158.1, read on the forward strand.
GTTTTATTGAAAAAAATTTCAGAAAGATTAATTGATAATCACTATTCGCATTAATCCTTTTGTTCTGTTAAACTGTACGTAACTGAAATTTCTTTTCTTTACGTATCATTGATTTTTCTACGTTGACAGGATTACATTTTCAACTTTCGTTTCCACCATATACTCATTAATAATGCTAATTTTTATTTCTCTAACAGTCGAATTTTAAAATTTCCACGTCGCTCATTAGGCCAAAAAAATCCCAAAAATATCTAAATTGGAATAACTTAATTTAGATAATGGGAGAGATTCCTCGTTGATTTCATTCGTTAACTCTCTCCTTTTACATGAAGTCGTTATCCTTTGGTAGTAATATTATCTGACATCATTATCTTCATCAGGTTGGATGCCTTGTTTAAGAGTTATCTTTAATCCCGAGTATGTGATTGGATTGAAAATTCGCTCGCTCCGAAATTCGCGAACTCCAATCATTGCTCCCTTAACGTTGGCGTGCTGACCGAAATCCGCTTGCGTGCCAGTAAGATTGGCATGTTCGTGTTTCTCCATTATTGCAGCGGGGGAAATTGGGTGACGTAAGATTATTTATTGGTTGCTAAGTAAGTATATGAGGCCGTTCCCGTGATTGCCATGGGATGGATTTAATACAGGGAGTACCCTCTCAGAACCGAGATCAAATTAAAATTATCTCCCTTAAAACCTTTACTTCGATCGAGTAAATCGTTCAAGAATGAAGTATTCTGGTAAACGTCTGTATTGAAAGTAAGGTCTTAATTCGTTGACTTTTATCTTCTTTTTTGGTGTGGTTAGTGAAGAAATTTACAGAAATTAATTTATTCGTTTAAAGACAGGAAGTGTCTTTTATTCTGAATTTGGAACATCTTTTAAAGGAAGTTTCTTTGAATAATTGAATGGGAAGGTTCTTTTAACACGTTCACTGCGGATCACTTCACCGTTGGAGAAACCAGACAAAAGTTGTAATTGATTAAGCTTTCCTTGCTTAAAATTATGTTATTTAGAGTTTTTTTGGAAGATAATCGTCAAATTGATATGAAAGAATATAATTTATTTTTCTTGCCGAGTTGTTAGGTGCTTGGAAAAGCTCTCTCTTTTATTTAAATAAAACATGAAAATGAACGCTTCAAAATAGTGGGTTTATATTCGTTGAAGAGATGATATTTCGAATGAGACTCCTAAAAATTTTACTTGACATTTTTAATAGTATGCAATAAAGATTGGCCTTAAAATGATTTTAATTTTGTATATTTGTTTGCGTAGATTAGTTATAACTTAATTTATCTTGTGTAATTTATTCAAGATGATGTTACCTATGATTTTAATAAAATGCACAGCAATTGGTGATGTTTTGTGGAAATACTCAATGTTTGTAGGGAAAGAGACTGTACTTTTTCAACAGGATTTTATTAAATTAATAAAATGATGATTAACATCTGATTTTAATGACGGATAATTAACTTGTTGTACTAATTACGTAGATGTTAAAATTTAATCCCACGATGTCATTCTGCCAGGATTGAAACATTCAGTATCAAATATTGTGAGCAACTCACGAATGATTCCATCGAATTAGGTAATCGGGTATGTTTGAATTCGAGCTTTTCCTATTATAGTTTGGAATGGAACAGTGAGTTCGTACCGTTTGGTTTAGCTCGATACTTAGGAAAGAATATACTCATTTCGAATTGAATTCACCCGTTGAATGCGACGCAAATTCCCACGGATATGTTAAACTCCAGAAACCAATTACATTTTACCAAATTATGCCCCCATTTACTCCGGCCCGATTTTCAGGGTATTTCGTGAAATGCTAATATCCGAATTAGTTCGAGGGAAATTACATTTGGGTATCTTTCCTATAATAGAAGTTCATCTTCCAGAAAAAATACGAAAGAGCGCAAGCTTACATTAACCAAAAGGGATTATTTTGAGTTCTCAGCTACTGTTTTTTAACACCAAAACGGGTTGACATAGTTACGGGCAAAATATTTACAAAGCTAAGTAAGTGCTGTTCATAATTGATGAATATTATCACATTCTATAGTACAGTATCCAAAATCAGGGGCGTAGTTATACAGATTAAATTAACATGTATACCTGGCCAATCTCTATGGTGTTGGTACGGCATAATTGCGAAAGGCAATCGCGAAAGTCTCACATTCTTTTGGTTATTATTGGGTCTTATTAGGGGGGTGGGGTTGAACCCCCAAAACCACCTCCTAGTCTACGCCTCTGCTCAAAGTAATTGAGGTAAAACATCGTTGTATGCGATGCTTTATGCTTAAGTACATTGATACATCATGTAATATAACACATAATGTATAAAATAGAATTAAAAATAAATTTTGTACGTAGTCGTAACCTATTATCGTTTTGTATTTAGATTTATATTATCACCCCGCAAGCCGCCACTGGTGCATGGCAGGGGGTGTATAAACACCAAAGACCTTACCTAGTCTACTCTATTAACTTCTCCGATGCTATGCGGAAAGAACGACCAGAAGTAACTATCTGTTTTAGCGATTATCTTTTTGTAACGCTTGGTCGTCGCCTCTCGAAGATCGCGCTCGCTGTTTACCGGAATGACATCTTTAATTTCTTCTAAAAATTCTGAATCGATCAATTTGTCGAGAAGCTTCCGTCGGTAATCTGATCTTCTCACCTGGGGCAAATTACACTCGAGGGATTTTATCGTTGCCGTAACGCTACTGTCGAACCTGAAGTCTCCACTGATGTAACGGGCTGCTCTACGGTGAACCATCTCTAAATCTGTCATGTGTTGGACAAACGGACTTTGCGTAGTGTTATCTCTATATTTATTCCCACGTAGTCTGGTTGGAAGTGCGTATAGATTAGGCGGAAGCAGTCTTGGCTTCGATCCCGATGGGGGCCTGATTTTACGAAAAATGTTCGCTCTAATTAATTATGAAATTAATTTATTATAGTATCATTCATCGTTTCCAAGTCAATCACTCAGCCAATCTCACAAGAATTAAAAAAGAATAAGTATTACTCATCCAATCTCATAAGTAATACATAGGAAAACATTATAATGATATGTATAGTAATCTAGCGATTAGAGATTCCATTCACTTTAGTAGGCACCCTTAAAATTTAAAACTTTGGTCCATTCCAAAAGAATCGAAGTATCTTTTCTTTGGCCTTAAATATGCATCCACAGGCGGATTGATCAATGGTCAGAATGATGCAATCGGGGTATACACCGACCGAGTACACAGTTTGGCAAGCCGAGTCGCTCTAAATATTGATTCGAACGCCGCCGAAGAAATAAAAGTAAAAATCTCTGCGGTGCGATGGCTTCGCGTTTGGATGGAACTGGGTCATTAAATGTAGATCAGTGATGCCTAAGAGATTTTATCGGATTTTTCGATGGAAGGAACGTGTTTAGAAGACTGAAGTTTTGGCTTTTTTGATCGGATCACAGCTCCAAGGTTTAAAAATTATAAAATTACTCTGGAAATACCCCGAGGACGTTATCCCGTGGTAAAAATCACAGGTTTTTCTTGAGCTAAGCATAAAATAATTTGCGGTGCATTTTATTCTACATTCTCATGTACTTCTGATACCTTAACACCCTAAGTTGCTGATTTATATGGATTGTATATGAATATAGTGAAAATATTTAAGTTGAATATGGGGAGGCGGGCATCAAAGGAGGGGGGAGGGTGACGCGCTCCCCAATTTTTCTACAAATATTTATTCAGAGCGTAATTCGCTTTTATCAATAAACATTCGGTTGCAAAAAACATTTTGCAAAGGCAATACCTTCATAAGAGTAGAATTTATAATCTCCATTATCATCATCATCATCGTCATCATCACCAGGATCATCATCACCACCACAGTCATCATCATCATCGTCATTATTAATATTATTATTATTTTTAATTTTAAATTAAATAGATCACATTACAACGGAAATGAGATACATATAATCGGTTACAATACCTAAGTTCAGCCCCCCAAAACGAAAATTCTGGATGAGACCCTTAATACTGGTATAAATTCGCTTGCGTTACATTAGTAGGATCTTTTGCATTTAACGATCAAGTTTTAATAGGTTTGATAAAATTATATTTCTAGTTCGGAGCTATCGAAGGATTTTCTATCCGTTAAAATTCACTTTTTTATTTCAAAAAGAATGATGGAGCATTAATGAAAAACAAACCCTTAAACACAAATACATTTTAATAGATAGCAAATTGGTGGTGTAATTAATAACAAAATTACTGTTATGGAAAGGTCTGTGAAGCTTATGAATAAGTATCCACATCAGGAATTCAACTATGAATCAATGGATTTTAAGAGAACCATTTTAAACTTGTATAATTTAATAGCAGAAGGGTGTCATAACGATATCTCTCGGCTTTGCATGGGAATTGAATGCGTGATTAAAGTGTAATACTTAAAACAACTCAAGGATCTAATGAAGTACGAATAAATCGGAAACGTGATTCATTTGCGATAGTGAGAATGCGAAGTTTAAAGGATGTAAATATGTATTTACATCCTTTACATGTACATACGTAATTCGGAATCGTTAATTATCAATAATCTGATTTTTTGTGTCATTGCGTAAAATAAACACTTCCATCGAAACCTTCATAATGTTTTCAGTGTTTTGTAAACACTTAAGGGATTTTAACCTTTGGATGTGCTACTAATTCGTATTTCTAAAACGCGTGTCTGTTAATTAAGTTAATATTTTTCGAATTAGGTTGTTTTTGTTAAATTAACGATGAGTTTTTTTATTGTAATTAAATTTAAAAGCGCGAAAGTTTTAAATGAAATTCATTATCAACTTACGCCGTAATTATTTTAGTAAATGCATTGGCTTTCTTTCATCGCTGGCTTTAATAGAATATAATTTCAATTATATACGATTAATCAACGGAAATTTTATTTTATTTTTGGCTAAGTTGCGGAAAATGCGAACTCGTTATTGTGATTTAATTAGGGCTGTCCACAGGGTCAATAATTTATTTGTGCGTTATTTATTTATTTATCAAATATTATTCCCTTTAATTATTGCGAGATGGAAGTGCCGTTAAGCATATTTCGTAACAAGGTTCATCTCGATCGAGACGTGTTTTTACCTTATTTGAGTCGTTATTTAGATTCTTTTAATTCCCTTCTTTTGCTGCTGTTTGCTTTATTCGTATTGACGTAGTTATACGGGCTTTGCTACAAAATAGTTTCGTTTTTAACCCATTTATAAAGTTCTTTCTCGCTTTCAACCTCCTCCCCTTTACGCAATGCATATAAATGCCGGAACATTCTCTTTCTATATTTTTTCTGCAATTTCATCCTTCGAGAGTAAACTTTGCTTTTTTAAGAATTCTCATACAAATTAATACGTTGTCCGCTTGAAGCTCTTTCGTAGAAGGTACAAAGGATTTTGAGTGAATTATTGATGAATTGGAGGATTTTATTCAACATCATATGTATCAGTAGCGTTTAGAATTTTAACGGTGTGTCTTTAACTCTAAGTATATCGTTTTTTACTTCCTTAGGGGTTATTTTTGCTATTAGGGATTTGAGCCTATGTGTATTTTAGTTCAGTTTCTTATCGGCGCGGAAGAAATTCAGATATCGGTTTCCCATAAGTTTGCATTTATTCCGCGTTATTGGTTCCACAGGCCCACATCAATTTGAAATTAACTGAAGGTAGGTATATCGAGAATAGCGGTTCAAGAGGGACTGTATCACGCAAGTAAGGATGAAGTTGGCTCTTAGGGAAAGAAAGTGCCGCTTAATGAAAACTTTTCTTGCTTTTGTTAACATGGAGGTGATGTGTCGTATGATTTTGCCTTGGGATTCGGGGTCTTTCGCAAAATATTATTTACAGATGGTTTGGTGGTCCATGACGAGAATGGATCATGCTGGTTAAAAGTTGGAAATGTGTTAGAGGAGAGGGATTGACGTCATCTAGGCAAGATGAGTACTCGTAGTTTGCCCTTGCTTTCTTCAATGAGCCAGATTGTTATTAGTGAAATACGTCTGCACAAGTGAAAAATACTCAAAGGCAATCCAATGAATATTCAGTGTGGTGAATTATTTTAAGAGGAGAGGGAATGAGGTCTTCTAGGCAATGTGAGGAGTGAGGTAGTTTGCTCTTGTTTTCGTCAATTAGCCAGATTGTCATTGGTGATAAACGTGGACGTAAGCGCTACAAAACTCAAATGCCAACCGATGAATATCATTTCCATGGCATCAAATACGTTTATATATTATATACGATACGAATTTCAAAGTGAATTCAATTATTAAGAATCACTCATACCTCCGAAGTATTCATGTCATCACAGTAAGACAAGGTTAAAGATGCACCTTTTTATACTACCTTTTCCATCACGTTCCATTAGACTAGTCATAGGCATTCCATCATCCAAATAGAAAGCAGGAGCGATGGGAAAATGGAAATCCAAAATTCATTACCGAAGTGGTGAGGCATACTATATATTCCAGAGTAACTCCAAAAGTAACTGTCTTTTTTCGATTGCGTTAGTCCAATATCCGACGTAGATCCCTCAGTCATTTTCAGCATTCTATCACATTTTCTTCCAGTGGCCGGGTAATTTGGAACGCCAGTTGCTATAAGTAGGTATAACCCGAGGAATCTCGTCATACTGCTCCATTTGAATAATAAACGATAAAAAATCCACTGTATAGCGAAAGATGTGGCGTAATAAATGCTGAAACGTGTCTAAAATTATTTTAGATGAAATGCATTTATTGTTAGATATTATTCAGGATGTAATAATTGATGGCTTTTATTTTTTAGACGTAATGTTGGTATTTTTTATGTAATTTGTCATTTAATGTAATTGTTGTAGTTATTTTGGACGAAATTTAAGGATTGTTGGATGTTGTTTATAATGTGATGATTGTTGATAATTATTGTTGACGAAATGTGGTTGCTGGATGTAGTTTGTAATGTAGTGATTGTTGTTCTGCACGGGCTGTAGCGAGTGATGTATTTATGTGCATATATCTATATGAGTTTGTATTATCGTTGCCACCGGACCGTTATCCAATTGTAACGCGAGTATACGTTATATATGTATATATTATGTACAATAATAATACAAAAATCATGTACCGTATCTCGCAGCGAATGGCAGAAGCGCCTTGAAAGAGCTCGCATTTTTTCCACCGCTATGTTTTTTCATCTCCGCAGTCACTTTTAATGACACAATTTCCTCCTCTGCTCTCTTTACCTTTTTTATTTTTCCGATTCCTCTCCTGAGAAATCCGCCGCCGCGGAGTCGGGATTTTTGAGAACTCGGATTTTTTTTTTCATTCTATCTTTCTTCCACGAAAGGGTTTTTCCGAAGGGGAATAATCTCCGCGAAAAATGGCGGCGTGTTTGTATTTTATATCAACTCCCTTTCTTCTCTTATCGCGTCAATTTCGGCGGTGGATTTTTCTGAGCATTTTCCCGTCTGGTTTTATTGTGACCGAATAAAATGTCGCCGTTTATTTACCTTTTAGTTCGCTTTTATATCTTTATGTTTCAGCGGGGCGCTCGCTTTAAGTGGCGAATGGAGGAAGTCGTCAAATAACTTCATTATTTTGGTGTTATTCTTTTATTGGATGAGGATTTCGGTTTTTTTTTATCAATGAAAGGTGGTTGCACACTGAGTTTGTTTGCGTATCATTGTGTTTTTTCTCCTTGGTCAGGCCCAATCTGGAATATGCGGCGAGTATATGGGATCCAGCGGATGAAACGTGTACCGCGAACTCGAGAAAGTGCAGTGCAAGGCGATACGATTTGTTAAAATGTGTAACGAAAAAAAAGGCAAGCGATACGCGAATGCTTTCAGAGGCGGGTTGGGAATCCTAGAAAGAAAGGATATTAGAAGCTAGGATGCGATTGCGCGACAAGTCAAGAGAGAGTACGTTTGCTGAAGATGTCATCAGTATCACGAGACCTCCCCGCTACTTCGGCCGATTTGAGCAAACAATAAGAGAATTAAATGCGAGGAAAAGTCGTTTTAGGAACTCATTCTTTCCGCGAACGATACGCGACAACAATAAGCTAAAGAGGTAACTCGAACCCTTGGTGTTTACACCTCCAGCCACACGCCCAAAGACGGCTTGCAGGGTAAATATGTACATGTAGATTGTTATTGTTTATTTACTAGCTGTAATTGTTTTCAGGAATTTTGCCTTTGGGCGAGGTCTTCCGGAAATTCAGGATATAAAATAATTGAATAAGAAGTCTTTTTTTACGCGCATTTAATCAAAATTCATTCAAACTCGTTCACTCCAAAAGACCGGTTGCTTTTTCCCGCATTCCTTCCACCGGTTCCCTAATTTTTCCTCTTTCGCATTCTCATCCCTGTTAAGCAACCCCTTAGCTTCTCCCTATTCCCTTTCCTTTTTTCTGGTCCTTACTTTGAAATGCTTTGGGAGAAGGAGTTTAATTTAGACCAAAGGTTTCCTTTGGTGACATTGAGAGTGTAATGAAATCGTTTTTCGCTATTAGCCATTAATCCGTGCGAATAATTTGAGCATTTTATATTGCTTCCATGGAACGTCTTTATAGATTAATAGCATTTTAAATGACTTTTGTTCTGTTTTCTGCGTAAACGGGGGCGGTGATTAATTTTCACTGTCTTTTCTTCTTGTGATATTTCTCAGTTGAGGCCAAACGATAACTACTATACGTCGACATTTTAGTTATAAGAAATAGTAACCACAACACCATCAATAACAACAGAGACAACAATAATAATATCAATCATAATAGTTTTTATGGATTTTGACAGTCATGGGTGTTAACAAAACAGGTGTATTCTGTTGATCATTATCATTATTATAACCACAAAAAAGACCAGCTATAAAAATAACTACAACAATAACAATCAAGATATAAGAAATCATAGAAAATATATCATAGAAAAAATAAATATCACATAAGAAAAAAATATATGCACATGTGACTTGGTTATGATCCATCACAAGTTCAAAGCTAATACTACAAAGAGAAAAGGAGAAAAAAGTTATAATAATAATTATAATAAATTGTCTTCATTTTGGTGAGATTTGGACGAATATTCTCCTCTTCTATGAAACCCTTGGAGGTCGATACCTATACCACCGTCTTACTGCGGCGCAAATCTATAATAAAGAAATAAGTAAAAATAGATAGTCGTAAATACATAAAATTTGGACAGTCACTTAGTTGGAGTATACATAGTCAATTTGGAAGATTTCTGATTCGAACTAATGCAATGCTCTAAGATAATTTGAGCCAGATTAACATGTTTTCCCTAAGTAGTGCAGAGTGAGTTAATGGAAAGAAACGTTTGTTCTTATAATCACAAGATACATTTCTTTATAACCATTCAAATTTTAGCGTCGTGGATATCAACAAAAGAAACTTATTCTGTTGATTAAATCTGTGAAGATTGATTTTATCTAAGATTACCATTACAAACTCAGTGTTTTCATTATTAATGATCGAAACGTATATATAGGCGAGAGTAGTTCTTTCATACCGATCTGCTAGAAGACGGCCTGAAACTACGATAGAAGGAACATGATTCGCTTTGCTCAGATACATTTTTAGAATGACTTTTATACGATAAGTCCCACAACCTTTGCTAAAATTTATGAAATTTTGTAAAAGAGAATAGTGAATAAAAAACTCAAGATTTCAATTCGAACATTAAAATATATTTACGGTTCAGGAATTTAGAGAATTTATATCAATATTAATGTATTAATTAAGATATCTGTATGTCATATGAGTAGATATATCCTGTAAGTTGTATATAATACAGCAAATGTTTACATGTACACCGCTGACATTTTTGAATAATCCTTTTTTTTGTATAATCCGTAAGTAATGGAAATTTCGAATGGCCAAAGGCTATATAAATAAACGTAACATTTGAAAAGCGGAAAACGTATTTGAATGAAATGTATATTATTTTGAGTAACGTCTACATATTTCAATCGCCCTCAAATCCAATCACCAATAACCAACAGCGTTAAATCATCTACGTTCAGAGGAAGAATTTCAACCAAGCCTTTCAAAATTGTAATCACAAAATGGGATTTGTACATAAATCACCGAATCTATCCCCAAGCCGAATGTAACGATGGATGCGTATAAAATGTGCTCATATTCGTTTATGTGGATTTTTCCGATTTTTGAGAGGAATTCTGCGTTAAAAATATTAACAGAAGAGCACACAAAGGCCTGGTATTAAAATGTAATCTTAAACTGAAATTTAACTAAAGCTCACCTCAGGACCCCATGTTGCAATATTTTGTTGGCATGGAGAGTAACATCTTAAATTTCATTCTAACTAAATATTATAATATCGGGCCGTAAAGTGAGCTTTAGGTTAGGTCTAATATCTTATATATGTAAAGTGGAATGTTTTTGCGTGTATGTTTGCCCGTAACTCGAGAACCATCATAACTTTCACACTTCGGAGATTTTTTAACGTCTCCCTTAGACTGATAATAGGCTACTTTTTATTCACCTAAATGTCTCGGGTTCGAATCCATACGAGTCAGAGAGTTTCCATTAGTGAAGCATTCAAATGTTTCTTTTATCGCTTGCAGGGTTTATTTAATTCGCAGAATTAAATTAGAAGGAATAGCCGTGCGAAATCAAGACAAGGAGCTAAGAAAGGGAAATTTAAATATTTATAGCTCTATACGGAGTTATAGTGATACTGAGGAATATATTATGTAGTATTTTATAATTTCGGACCTAAGTCTGCGCTGTACTTTGAGTCGGAAGCGAAAATCTACCTTTTGAGTACGTTTAATGGTACCGTTTCGAGATTATATTGGTGCTTTGAGGTAACTACTTGTCCTAAATTAAAAGTAATTGGATTTAAGTAATCTTTGCAATAGAGAACGAACCCGCTATAGAATATCATTCTATTCTATGCTAAACGGTGGGCATTATTGGTGAAAATAAACCCAGAAAGTTCTTCCGACCATTAAAATTCAAATAAGGACTAGTGGTAGCAGGTAGTTTATATGGGATTTCTCGATTATGGTCGGGATTGCTAATGATTACTTTCGCTCCTAATAGTATTCCATTTCCCTTCTCTTGTTCCATTCACCATCATTGTCCCTCCTTTGTAATTTCCTTCTTCCACTCCACCCATTCGTAAACGTCCCTTCTGCTATAAGAGAAATGCATTAGCTCGAGATTGATTGATTGGGTTCCGATAAATTCGCACAACGCAGTTCTGGAACAAGAAAGTATAATTCCCATCTCCATGGCCTCCCATTTTTGTCTCATGCCCAACAAAGCTGGTCCAGAGAAGGAACATTGATCTGCCGAGATTGATTGATTGGATTCGAGTCGGGAAGAAAACGCAGAATGTTTCGCATTGAATTTCTCGATATTTGCCGATGTACGGTTTGAGTTGGGTGATTGATCATATTTTCTAATGGATGTCGAAGGCCGTTCTCGTGCTTTTAGCGATGAATGCGAGAATTCATCCGCTTGTCCTTTCGACTGCTATTAAAAGGTGTTTAGACCATTTGCAATGTTAATTTCCGTTCCAATTTAATGTTATTTCTTCACACTCTACCTAAACTAACCGGTTCTGTTCGAATATCTTTTTCAATTTTCTTTAATGGTGTATGGCGAAAATCAGTGGTACAAAAGGGAGAGTAAGACCGAGATAAAGCTGGTTAAATGTGGCGAATAAGGAGAGGGAAGTGTTCCTCTCTTCTCTATCATTTGTGTAAGCTAACTGCATGAGTCAGTCGCGTCTTTCATTTATGCTGCTTGAAGCGGCGTGCTGCATTGTATGGGAAGTGTCGTGGTTTAATTAATATAGTTATAAATAGAGTTCGCAGTATGAAACCATTTTGATGACAAGGTACGACCCATGCTTACACATATTTTACCTAACTTACAAAATATGCCTCATGTTATTAGGTTCATTCAGTTTTGCGCATCCCGTCCCTACATAAATACTAACTGTAACTAACGGTAACGGTTAGTATCACAACTCTACTTTGTTTAGATATGTTTCTGTTTACATGGGACATTACATTGTTGGTGTAAATCATAATTTTATTTTGCATAAATTTAGCAGTGTCTAAAATGAACATTACTTATTAATCATAAAGTAAAACAATATCACATACCAATGAAGCTATTTTCCAAAGAATCTCAAATTAGCTGATTATTAAAAAAATCATGGAAACAATATCCATAAAGTATATCTTTTGAGGAACGTATTTTTATCTTAAATCACCGCTTTTCGTTCACGTTAAAGCAACTTTATTTTCCTTATTTTGCTTTCACAACTGCAAAGTCTGTAAAATATTCAGCCCGAAGGCTGGTTGTAACTTCATTCCCTCAACCATCAGCTTCGAGGACCTGTGAGAGGGAAATGAGGCTTACTAGGCAAGGTGAGGAGTGAGGTAGTTTTCTTTCCTCTCTGAGCCAGAATGCTATAAGCGGAACAAGCTCACGTTAGTGAAGCGCAATGACTCCGCGAGTAACACTTTTCGTAACATTCCATAAGGAGAAACCTTAATTAAATCCAGTATTCAGTATCACTCATACCTTAGTAGCTTTCATATCATCACAGCCATGAACAAGACTGAGACAAAAGTACTATATATAAAAGATGCATTTTTCTCCATCCCTTAGCAAAAGACCAATGATAAATATTTCATTCATCAAGATATGATAGAAGGACAAACTGCAAAGTAACGACTCGAAAAACTCTCAAAAGACATACTGTTTTTCCAGAAATGCATTGAAAATTTCACGGAGTTGTAGCGAAGACTTGCGCTTTTGAATATCTCTCAGAGAAGGAGATTTAGACTTCATTTCCTTAACCCGTTACGGTCAGAGTCGCTTCGTGCGAACCCAAACAACAGTCGAGGCGCGTCGTTGCGAAAATTTTCATCGTTCAGCGAAGGCAAACCGACCGAGTAATGGAAAAGGATCGGACATTTGCATGTTTATCATTCAGTTGTCTAAGTCGGGGCGATTCCCAAAGGAATTACGAAACATGTGAACGGGACCAAAGAACTGAAATCGGCCTTAATATACCCTTTTCAGCATTCGCCCCAGTCTGACGCATTGACCCACACGCCGCGCTCTTCCCCAAACCCATTCCCCTTCTATCCTTGGGGGATAACCCTTCCCACCCTTTGGAAATTTCGGGGCGCCTAACATCCTGGCGCTCCCCTCCTTATGCACCCCTCTCAAACCCTGGCAGTGTAGCGTTTCCCGGGGTTTCCGTTGACCACTATTGATCCCTGCCTCCGTCCCGAAAGAGGGATGTTTCAAGGGTTTTTGTTCGTGGGAGACGGAGGGGTTGAGGGGCGGAACGGGGGTTGTTTTTTTTCGGTAAGAAGGGATAAAAGGGTGGGTGAATTATTTTTTTTTTTTTTGGCTCGAGAAGGACGCGAGGGGTAGGTTGTCGTTTTTGGAGTGGGGTGTTGAGCTGTTGGTTGACTTTTGGAAGTTTGGAGGGCAGCAGCACGTGGTGGTGGTGGTGGACGGATGGTTGACCGATTGAGGGTAGGCCACGGTTTGGTCGACGGAAGGATTGCCGACAATCTGTACTTGAAACGACCATGGGGAATCGATTGATTTATCTGAGAAATTTATGGAAAAGATATTTTTTAGGTCACTCTCTTCATATCGCTAATTTTTACAACTGTTATTGTAATTGTGACCAATTTATAGGAGAAATTATTTTGGCAAATGTATCGGTGGTGAAACATTGTTGATAAAAGATGTCGCGTATCTCAGTGACACTGTTAGTCTATCCGGTGAATAAAACAGTGAATTAGAAGTGCATATGAATTATGTAAACGTCATTCCTGGATGATGGATTTCATTCCTGTATTTGAAGATAATTGAATTGCTAGCTAATGCGTGTTCAATAACCCGAACTGTCGTAAGTGAAAGGATATGGAGCTAGTCATGCATTGGGGCCTTTGACGGGTCGGGCATTAAGGCTGTAGCACGTGGAGAAGGGATTAGGAGAGAGAGGAGAAGGGAGGAAGTAGGCCAAGTAAGATGAGGAGGAAGGATGCGTCTCAGAGATAAGTAAAGCATGTGGACAGAAGAGCCACCGGCTCGATATCCTACTCGAGGTCGAAATGAAAGGTTATATAAAAGGATGAATGCAGATTTCACGGCAGATGAAGATGCGGAGATCAGCTGATGGATAGGATGAAAGGGAGGGGGGGATAAAAGGGGGGGAGGGGGGAGCAAAAAGGAAACGGTGTCTTATCGATAAAGGGTGGCTTTCTCCATACATCGTTCTATTCCCAACGGAAATATTTTATTTGTTGCATTGCAGTTCTTTTATAAATAATTTCCAATGTAGAAATGTCGGAATATCTCATATAGTGCATGATATGGTCCCTTATGCATTCTTTAACTTTCTATCTTTTCCCACATGTATCTTTTGCCACCTTTATTATTATTATTTATTTTATCTATCTGTTTTTTATCTATGTCATGAAGTTTTTTCTGATATTTTTGACAATTTATTTCTAGTTGTTATAATGTATATGCCCCATTCTTCTTTTTTGCTTTCAGATGCGAATTAACCCATCTTTTTCTATAATCCTATGAAACTATCAGTATGTTTCGCTGGTTTTTCACACTCTCCTTCTTGTGGGTGTTTTCCTGCTATGCAGTATTTTTTCTAAGTTCTAATCTAGGTTTTTAAACCCACAAAGTAATTTTCTTCCATGCCCTTTTCTTTTAACTTCCTAAGACGAAGGGTTAGATGTAAGAAGGGAGTTGATATTCTCAATCTCGCCCAAATAAATTAGCATTATTATTATTATTGGACAATTCTTCCTCAGGATGACACTAGGGCAGGTGGCGACGTTACATTATTCACATTCTACAGCTAACGCTTAAGTTCTACATATAAAAATGTATAGATTTGTCAATAATCACCCCGTCGACTAACCATAATATTTTATAAAACTTACTAATTAAAATTTTAAACAGATACAGTTACATAACACAGTTGAATATGATTTCATTTATAACATTTAAAAAGCTATTTCTTACGTATTAAAATTACGTATGAATACAAATTCACAATTTAAGCAGCTATGATGTACAACTATATTATTCTACAACAGATACATCACATCTACAACAGCATATACATACATTTAATAATCCATGCAAAAAAAAATTGTAATTTCCTTGGAAAGGCGTTAATACCACTTGTCAAATTATTCTATACGCTACGTTCAACTGTGATTTATTCAACCACATAATTTATATGATGAAATAAATAGATACTTTCTTACCCACCACATTTTACTTTGTAATTATATACACTTCTGGTATGTCTGTATGATTCGAGCATATTTTTATGCAAGAAGCCGATTCATTTAATTTATGTTTATTTTATCACTCAAGTGCCATTTCACTACAGTTGTGCGAAAAATTGAGGGAGTTTGCGGCACAAAATACGTCTTTTATAAATTAAACGATAACTCCTTATTGAATCTTACGAAGGGGTTTTTCATAGGGCCACTGTGCTGCTCTTAGATGACCTTATTCCATTTACAACATTTGTCTCTTTAGAGAAAGAATAGACCAATTACTTCACTTCTCATCTTGCCTATTAAGCATCATTCCTTTTCCATATCTCGTATTAGCTAATGGTGGATGGAATGAGGATTAAAGCAAACTTCCCACTGATAGCCTTATATGCATACGTATGTATGTATAAAGGCCATGTTATCCCGAATCAAAAATTTCACGGGCTGAGCGATACGGGAGGCGAAAAGGGTTGGGCAAGAGTGAACTTTGGGAGTTCAGCCTGTATCCCCTCAGACCTTTGGTCCTCGTGAAAAAAGCAAAAGGTTCGAGGCAATGGGAAGGACATCGGTTAAGTAGCTCGGAAATTCGGAACGGGAGTTTGATACCTTTCGCTTGTCCCTAAAGTTCTGACTCATAAAACAATGCGGAGGAAGTTTGCGAATGGCAAGTTAGGATTTTGGTGTTCCGAGGGGCAAGCAACAAAAAATGAGACCCCTCTTTTTCTGTGTGACTTTTCTGGAACGATCAGGTTAGGGGGAGAAATTCTCGCAGGGATTGTGTGAAAGTGTACCTCACGGACACATTCTTGGAAAGGAAAATATAAAAGGAGTGGCAAAAATCGCAACTGTCTCTTGTTCTTTCGATCAAAACTATCTCCGTAATATTGGAACGGCGAGAATGGAGGTGAAGGTTAGCTGAACTGTGTGTTTTTTGTGTTTGTTTGTTTAAGTTTTGGTGAGAGTATTATTGCAGCATGATTGGTGCCTATTGTATAAAGGAGAGCTCGGTTTTAAGGTTATATTTCAAGAGTGAAAGAACTGAAGGAGACTTGGTTGAGTAAAAGAGACCAGAAACATCACACACTGTATGTTAATCAGGCAAAGTGTTTGTGGGAACGGGTTAACTTTTCTTTCAGGTTTGTTACCAAATTGTTCGACGAATTATTCATGACATCCTTATCAGAGATAACCCTCTTCCAACTCGTGCGGGAAGATTTAACTACTCACGATTTATGCACTACTATTATTATTATTATTAACAGGTTACGCCGCAGTTAGACAGAAGTCTGGTGGCAGCGTTTATATATACATTAATTAAACATAATAATGATTTAGTTCAAATTTAAGGTCATGTCACCATCCAATAATTAACTATATACTATACAATGGAATGAATTAAAAATTACAATAATGAAAACGAAACATTAACCTCCATTACATATCATTAAATTATCATCAAGATTTTCCAGGGTTCCTTTATTCCTCCTTCCGAAAATTTATATTTAGTTTACCACACTCTAAAGTTTAAAAGTTAATTTTAAAATTTCCAATGGTAACTAAATAAATCCTTGGAATGAGTAATTCGTGTTTCAGTATCAGTAACAAAAGAAAAAAAAAACGAATTATTTCAAATGTACAGAATTAGACGTACATATGTATGTCTATTTTTATTTTTATAAATATTTATTATTCTTTCTCAATCAATCGTATGCTTCCATTATTTTAGCGATTCCTTAAATCCTCAGCAATATCCAGGTCTCACTCTTGCTAGAAACCCTTAGCTCATAATGTGGTAGGTGAACGAAGTAAAAATAATTGATTTTACACCTCCAAATTTTGTCGTTACTTTAGCGACATTTGAGTGAATAAATCCGCTTTTGGTGAACCGTATGGATATATTCCACCGAGTTCTTTCTTCGCCGTAAAATATCCGTCCCAAATATTTCAGTACAAGAGAAGAATCTTTCGGAATCATCTCAAGGAAAAAGAAGCTGTGGATCTCGGAGGCTGAGCATAAAATTCTTTTCATCTTCGCAAATCCGTGAAAACATTCGACTCTGTGATTTTTCTTCTCCTCCATTCTAACCAGTTCACCTCTGGTAATAAAAGTCCGAGATGGCGGAAGAGGCCTTCGACTTTACGGTTCCCTTAAAGTATTCCGAAATATTCCGCATTCCGAATCCCATATCTCCTTCCGTTCAGTGCTACCAACCATTCGGAGATTTTTAACGTTTTCTTTCAGCTTTCTGTAAGCATTCCATTCGGATATTGAAAACTGAAAATGCGTTTCATATTATGCGATTTCTTTCGATCGATTTATCGAATGGATATTTATCGCTTTTTGTTAAGATTTGATGGCTTTGTTAAATGCAAGAAATCAGTTTTTTCTCCCTAAATTTGGTAGGTGCTTGGATCATTTGTCTTTTGACTCTGCATCTTCAACATACTTCTCTCATACACTTACTTTCATTATCTAGTTTACTTAGGTGATTTATTTCACCTTTCTTCTTTTCTTCCTTGACGAGGATTTGATTGATATGTCCCGTTGTTAAAAATAAGCCATTTTCATACTTCACAAATAGAAAACTTTCTTCCAAATAAGAAGTTGTGCAGTTAGTAGTCACGTTGATGAATTTGTGATAACTAAAGTGTGTTTTATGCATTTCAGCTTCAAAGAAAAGTTATGAATTTATTTTTCTGAGAGGAGAAGCACTTATCACTAAAATGATAATCTCACCCTTAATACTTACTTGTTGATTCATTGCTAAAAAGTGGTTCATATTTGTGTTTGATTCTTTATAATTTTATTATTCCGCTATTGTAACAACAATACGTTTTTAATGAATTGTTGATCTGTGCACTTGATTGTAAACTCATTTATAATTCTATTATTTTAACGGTAATTGGTTGTTGATTGTTCGTTGATCTTTGTATTTGATTGGTCAGCCTTTTATAATTCTATCATGGTAACAGCATATACGTTGTTAATTAATTATTGTACTTCGTATTTGATTCTTGATTCTTTTATGATTCTGCTAACCTTATACCAACGATACGTTGTTAATGAAATTGCGACCCCTTTTATTTGATTTTTGGTTCGTTTATAATTCTATTATTGTAATAACAATAGGTTGTTAATTACTTACTTATTATTTGATCAGTCTTCTATAATCTGTTCTTCTATCATGGTAACAATAATGCGTTATTAATTAATTGCTGATTTTTGTATTTGATCGTTAAAGCTTTTATAATCCTGATATTGTTTCGATTTGAAATCGCCAAAAGATGGGATTATGGAGGCTTTAGTTAGGTCTTCCCTGTAGAGAAATTTCTTTAGTAAAATTTGGCCGGTGTATTTAAATGACAACAACTATAATCCGTAATGGATATCTGATAAATGTACAATGTCTCTGTCAGTTTAACTCTTCTATCCCCTTGAAAAATACGTTATGAGCTTGAAACACCCATTTTCCAGACTCTTCCTTACATTTTCCCTTTCGGAACACCTGGGTCTTATCCCCGTGTCCGAGCAAGGAAATGGGTTCTTATCCTTTATATATCTCTCTCTGGGCGTCAATCGCGAAACAGCCATTTTCAAACGTCCTTTTCTCTTCAGGGGAGCTATTGGATAAGATTCCTTCGGACATCGATCCGATGCCGAGAATAACTATTCCGCCAGAAATATTCACGGGATTCCCTTCCGTCTTCCTTTTTTCCGATTCCTTCGAATCTTTCGTCACTCTCTCTTTCCATCTCAATTCCGCGGATGCGAAAATCTTCGGCTTTTTACAAATCGGTGATTTTTTTTCGATGCGTCTTTGTTTCTCGCTTCCCTCACACACGGTCGATCTAGTGTCAAATATGAAAGGGGTAACTGACGTTTTCTGTAAGGTTTTATTCGATTGATGAATTTAAGATAATTCCCGTTGTATTTATTTGATGGCGTGTTATTATTTTCATTTTAAAACTTTAAATATAATATTAAATGTGCGTCATCATTTATGTTTTTCACCCTGATTTCCTCCGTATCCAAGTCGACCCATCTTTACGATGTATTGGAAGTACAAATGTTCAAACTTTTCCGCTATTGAAAAGGAGGAATGGCCGGGATTTCGCGCGGTCATTCCGCCGGCTACTCCAGCGTTTTGCCGATTTGCTCAAATTCCGAAGTACGTTATATCTCCGGTGATATCGCTCCGCCGCCTTTTATTTTTAACGCTCCGGAGGATTTTCGCCACTGCGATTCCTTTGGTTCAAAGTTGAAGAAGTCATCCGTTTGTCCACGGAACGGATCCGTGCTTTTTTATTCGGTGGTGGTGAATTGAATCTCTTTCCCTTCCTCACGGTCACGTGAATTCGAAATAGTTTGCCCGGTTTTGGTTTGTTTTTCGTCCAAAGTCCGCCGCTCCTCGTGAATTCCTCCCCTGGAAGATAAAAAGATTTGTCGTCAGGAATTTAAGGTAATAAAAATAGAGATATCATTTTTCTGATGAAACGGAAGAAATGTGGGGTATTTGAAACAGTTTTGTAAAGATAAGAAGACTCTATTGCGAAGCTGTCCTACCTAAAGAGAATTTATCGTAGCATCAATTGTTAGATAAAGTAAATTCCATAAGAACCCGCTCAACTTAATGGAAAGATGCCATGATTATAAGAGATAAACGACTAATGCGTTTCCATGGAAATCTTTTGTTTGCTACCAACTTCGTCTATGATTGGATATATGGCGTGCTGATGGGAAATGAAAATGATTTTCTGTAGAAACACGAAGATCGTTTCTCTTAATTTGAATTAAATTTGTAATTAAGATTTCTATCTTGAGAATGGGAATTGTTTAAAGACGTCAAATCGCTCAGAAAATTGAGATATTCTTGAGAAAAAGGGTGGTATAACATTCCTGTGTATGATTCTATTTACTTCAATGTTCCATTGAAGCACAATGTTTATATCGAATTCCTTTAAAAGAAATACCTCGTTGATTCTTTATTTCATTCATCACCCCCGACGATACAGATACGTACAATGAATATCATACGTATCCCTCACTAGTGGTAGTGTATTTATTACCTGTGTGTTTCCGCGGTTTTTCTTACCCCTTCTGTTGTGGGCGTTTTCCCCCATCGTGGATTTTTCTCCATAAACCTTTAGTCGAGGAGTTTTTCCTTACAACCCAAATCTTTGTGTTTTTAAATGCATCTATTTCTAGTTGCATATATTAATTTTATCTATCGACTTGACTGACTATTGATTTGTAACTACTGTTTGCACCATTTTTCTCGAACCTACGATTGCGAGATCGTTTAATTGTATTGATTTATTTTTCTAGATTTAAGATAATTGCAATCAATTGTGTTTGGTTATTGGTGTAATGTTACTATCGTGTGTTTACTCCAGAGGTTAGATATAAGATAGTCCATTTTGCCCTAATCTCGCCTTTAGAGTAAGTGCCGTAGTAAATAAAGACAGGATGGCTTACACACTGATTTTGATTCGTCTCGGGGCTCTCGGATAGCCAAGTGGGCACCGCGTTCAACTTCGATCAAAACGGTCCCGGGTTTGATTCCCGCTGTGGCCTACGTGCGAAATTACCTCAGCTATGGAAGCACTTTAACAATATCACTTCGTTTCGTTTCCTTATTCTACAAAGGTGAAATAAAAAATGAAAAAAGTTGAATATTAATTTCACAGTAGTGAATTATGATGTATAAATTATTATTTAAATGAGCACCATAAGCTAATTTACACGAATGTATTTATATTATGATTTTCTATGCTTAATTATTTTGTTTTTTTCGCACGTGAATATAGAGGTCTTTATCGCTGTACAAAACTTTCCCTTGATGCCCTCTCACTCATAAGCCTACAGTTCCATAATGCTTTATATTCAATTCTGCGCGGCTTTCTGACAGGCATGCTTCTCTCCTCATCCAAATCTCAATTTTTTCGCCAATTTCGGTCTCCGTGTATTCAACGCGCGGGAAACGGCGCGAAATTCACCTCCGCAAATACAGTTTTCTGACGAGAGCGAAAGAGCTTGTCTCCGCGGAAAAAAATTCCCCACTCTCTATTTCTCCATTTCGTTGTTTCATTTAGCAGCGCGTGCACAGTTCAACGAACCCTCCATTTTGTTTACTCTCCGAACGATGGTCGAAGCAAAACTTTGCCCCTTCGTTTTATTTTCTCATTAGCCGAATCGGCAGAAAACCCCGCTTTTAATAAGGGGGAGATTTCTTCAATAATCCTCTTTTTTATCCCGCGTGCATTTATTGTCAGGGATGTAATGGGTTCAGGGCCTTTATACCCTTTAACAGGGGTTCATTTCTCCCAGTATCTCGTTTCCGCGATGGTATACCGAATGAGGTTTCCTCCGCGAAAAAATGAACGGAAACTGGGATAAAATCAATATAACTTCCGGTGGCTTCGATCTCGCTACACCGCAGAGTCATTTCGTTCGAATATCCTTACCGGGACTAGAGATTTGGCTGCGCCGTAGTGGGGTAATAAAAGAACGCTGTACCGTTTCGGAGATCCAACCTCTATTCCAAGAGCGCACCTACTTTTCTGCAAGATGTTTCATCGGGGTAAGAATAAATCAGGATGCGCTGGATTCTCGTGCCCATTTAGGGTTCATTCCACCTCAGGATCCGTTCTTATTTTTGCGCTTTTTTGCCCATCGATATTTTCGGTTTGCGTCTTCCAGACGTCGTTCTTGCTTGTCAGATTGGGTTCGGGTCGGTGGATGTTAAAGGGATACATTGCGTTAACGGCTGAAGATAACAGAATGGAATGCCGGTATCCAAGCGTTGAATGATGTATACATTACATTCATTTTTTTACATATTCGTCTTTTGACGTGGCAGATTGATGTTAAGGAGCACCATCTTAGGGTTGTAACTTTACCATTTACAGGGCAAAGATCCAGCGGCCGTATGGAAATATAATTTCTAAGTGAATGACATGAGTTAGCCTTCTTGAACAAAGTTTTGTTTAGTTTATGCCGGAAAATACGTTATTTGTAACTAAAAAGGGGTGGTGGTCCATATAGGAACCACCGGTCACTTACGAGACCTAAGTGTTAACATTTCTCAACAGACCGGTGATCCTAATAGGGATCACTTACGAATCTTTTTCTTTTTTAACTACTCTTTGATGAAATTATTAATCCAATTTCGCTTAACATGGAAAGGTTCGTTTACTTTGAGGGTTTAAATAGTTTCCAAGAAATTATGGCTTATCTTGTGTTATAATGAAGGAATAAATCGGAGTTTAAATGCACTGTTTTCTACTTAGCTAAGTTGTCAGGAAAATTGATATGAAGATGAATTAGGTATGATAATCCATGATAGAAGCTTACTTTTGTTTTTAAAATAAAATTCTTTTTCAGAAAAAATATTGAACAGTAAATTAAAGTAATATATGCATGTACTATTTATTGTGATTAGTTTCAATCGACAATTCACTAATTGACCAATTTCTTTGTCTTTTCAGGTAAGTTTGCTTCGTGTTCTCCTCTGTTGATTCTGAGAAAGACGTCAACATTTCTGTTCCTATGGTAACGTATTGAATGCTTATATAATAGTAATAATATCAAGGAAAAAGCTTTGTACATCAAGCTGTTCACCTAGGAATATTCCCAAGGAATCCCGAACGGCAGAATCGTTCTGGCAGGATAGCTTAATTGGCTAGAGCAGTCACCCGGAAAATGGAAGATCCGGGTTCGAGTCCCCGCCCTGTCAGACTTGTTTCACGTCCTGGGGTGTAATATCCCTTGCAAATCACGCGATATGTATCAAGCGTTATGTGAAAGTAAGTTTTACTACGCTGTAGACTTTGAAACTCTCCTAAAATTATTGTCAATTTGTGATTTTGGAGCTCATTGCAAGGCTTAAAGTTAAAGTAATTACAGTTAAAGACTTATATAGACACATTTCGGAGACCATGTGGTTTCCAAATATCCATTGCCCATGAAATATTTCCATTCATCTCACTTATAAAGATTCTATTGCGAGTTTATCATATCGCTGAGTTTATAAAAAGTAACCAAATAAATTGAAAACTTGTGGGCGAATGAATTTTATTTCCTCAAAGGTAACAAAGGTTTTATGTATATTTGTAAATGCTGTGTCTATTATCACACACGAATTTAAAAATAGGGAACGTGTTGATCTCTTTAACCCATGAACAATCATTTACACGAACACGCCACCATATGATGACTAATGATTAGCATCGTATGCATAAAAAAATTCAATTTAAAAATTTTTGATTAGATTAACTTGATCCCTGACATAATCGATGTATTATGTGTACATGTGGAGGTAGATTTTTATTACAGAAACTAGAAGAAGCATCGTTAATCACTGAGCTTTTTAGAATTATGTATTTTTCCAAATTTACTTTCATGTCACAATTGGAAAATAATCACACTTCGATAGATAAAAAGAACTTGAGGATTAATAATTAAATAGAGGGCATAACGAAAAGTAGGTCAATTTTTAAGGGGAAATCCATAAAAATATTTCCAGAATTAAAGATTGAAATCCAAACAATCGAACAATTAGGGGGTATTATTGTGAAGTTTTCAAAGGTTTTTCCTCCTGGTGTTAATAAGAGAGGCTTTTTCTCCCGACCAATGAAATCATTGCTAATTTAAAACCCGAGGTTTAGCGTTTTGCCGAACGGATTCCGAAGAACAGCTTCTTCTCCAGCAATTTCTCAGACAGGTCGAAAGCCACGGCTGGCGAATTTCATCTCGTTCTCTCTAATATTGGAGCAAACAGTGTATCCATTATTCCCAAACATCTTTGCGAGGAAGTTATATGGTGGTCGCTAAGATACGGCTTATTTTTTAG
This sequence comes from Ladona fulva, assembly GCA_000376725.2. Classification (NCBI taxonomy): domain Eukaryota; kingdom Metazoa; phylum Arthropoda; class Insecta; order Odonata; family Libellulidae; genus Ladona; species Ladona fulva. Next base: position 172,979 of record KZ308158.1, read on the forward strand.
AAGAGAGTTTCTCCAGAGTCTAATACTCTTTTACGAACTCAAAACTCCCAATGCAACTCTGCTATTCTACCCCACTCCTCACTTCTCTGATAATGATGGCGCTCTTTCTTCCAGTGTTCCACCCCTTTCATTTGTAACCTTTCTTGCTATGTCCCAACTCTCAAGACGTAAGAGGCTGTAACTTAAATGTCACACGTGATGGGAGGATAAAGTCACTAATCACCATCGTCACGCTTTCGGAAAGCCATTTCTCGGAACAGCCGCGAAGGCAATGAAGCTATTCCAGCTTTTTTCTTCTCTTTAATACGTCAACAGGGAAAGACTGGTTTTTCGCGATGTAGATAAGGATACACGTATATCTTGGTGATATAAGGTTTCCACAGTTCACATAAAGACGAGGTATTTATGGAAATAAATTCTAGATTCTCTGGCCGTACTTCGTGGAAAGACATTGGAAATGACGAAACCAAACTTAGTAATATCCACAAAACTTTTAATGCGATTGCGATGCGATGATTTCGGCTACAAGCCATCATCAGGTTTATTATGACGTTATATTTATGCCGTAATATTGATGACGTAGTATTTTATGCGTGATATTATATCAATCGTTTTCTTACTATTTATATTTTTTAAAAGCTATTTACACCATATTTATATCTTATAGATCACATTCACAATGTAAGATATGTATTTATAACCCGTGCAGAAATGACACCTCAATTCAATGACCAATAAATAACACACATCTTTTCCTTGTCTTATATAACCAACTGACCGTCAAACTCTTACCGTCAATATACCATATGGCATAGTACAGTGCGAGTGACATATCGCAGATATCTTTTCTTAGCAATACTCATAAGACATTCGTTAGTAATACTGTTTCAGATGTTTACCATGAAAAGTATACCTACTTTATATAATTATTAGTTATATAAATAGAAATATACGAGAAATTTTGATAAAAATACTACATTATGACAAAAGAAGGCATAGGTCAGGTATAACTTCTGTTTAAGAAATGAAAACAAATTCAATATAGCCGCTTAAAGCCATTTTAAATTTTCTATTGGATGATCCTTCGTTAGAACAACTTTTTCATTCTAAAATGTTACCTTTTTCGGAATATCTGCTTCAGTTATAGGATGGAAATTCATAAGTTTACCTTATCGATGGTATGGAAATGTGAGTTACTACGAGTATCATGGTGTAGATATATTTGTATCTCTCATATCCTTCTTTAATTACATCCCGCATTTGTGATTATCTGTGGAATTCATAGATAATAAAAAAATGTTTCTTTCCTTGTACATCGCTTAATATCACTTTTGAATTACAAAGTTGGAAAAGTTTATCTCGAGTGAGGTGATCAGGCACATTGATTTGTAATTGCTATAAAATCCGTCTTCTGTTAGAAGGTTAAACTATATACTCGTGCGAAATTTCTTATTCGGCATTCTAAAATAGGCAATACTTCATAGTCTCAGTTTCAGCTATGAAAGTGTATAGAAAGGACCGAAATCCTAATTTTTTCAATCTTTCAATGAAACTTCCAAACACCTTCTTTTGATCGTACATCTCACCGCTTACACGAGCCGAATCTCCATAGCGACGCTAACAAACGCAGAACCGAATGGTGTGTTTATAGTGTTTCTGTTCCATTAACCATCCTTTCCCACGCTGAAGATCAAATGTCCACTTCAACATCCCTCGCCATCAAATCCCTCCTCTGCAAACCGTGAGGTTTTAACTTCATCACCGCTGTCATCACGCTAATCCCGCGCCCGAAATTAAACTCAACACTCCGTAACACTCGTTCGGGGTGCTCTAGACCCTGGGATTCCACCCCCAAGTATTCCCGAAACAAACAAACTATGAGTTCATGGTTTGAAAGCCCCCTCATTAAAATCCCTGAGCGACCGCAGTGGTTTAATGCCAGCAATGTCAATTAATCGGACTCCTTTGGAGGTAAATCCTTGTTCGGTCCCCATAGAAATGCACCCAAACCCATTCTATATCGACTACTATGTGACCCTAGTATCCTTACAAGGGCCATTTCCATATATCCCCCTCAGCCGAACCTTCGACCCCCGCCGAACCCAGTGGTTTCCATTTTCCCGCCCTCGGTTTCCCGCTCTTTCTCCGCATTTACCCCATTCCTGCGTAATTGGATTCGTTCTCGCAGTTTGCATGCATTTGATGTAGCCGGAGAGAGATCGTTGCGGGCTTATCTCGCATGCGACTCGCCCCCTTTTCGCCCCTCGCTTTCCTCTCCATTTTCCCTTCTGCCCTCGCCCGAATCTCTCTCTCTCTCTCTACCCATTTTTCCTTCCCACGCCTCTTATCGCCTCTTTTCTCTTGCGGGATTTCGGCTTTCACCCGAAACGTGCGCGACTGAATATACGGTGTCCTCTGCGAGAGTGTGTGCGGACGCGAAAATTGTTACCTTTTGTGCGGCGTCTTTTCGTTCGAGACTGACTGCCCCTTTGCCGTTTTTGATTCGGCGATGGATTGATGTCAAATGCGGGGTTTCTTTAATTTGGAATGTTTACGTCTACGTGAATATTTTTGGTTGTCTGTAACTCGCAATCGAAGCTGTAGAATTAATTAGGTATTGTTTTGATTTCATTTGTTATATTTTCGTAATAATAATAATAATAGTAATAATATATTTTTCAATTTATTCAATTCAGTTCAGTGAATACAAATACAGTAGTACGAAATTATAGATGTCATTCTTGCCTGTGATCGGCTTACAGTTTTAACTAGGTCTTAATACTTTAACAATACAATTAATTTTAAATAGAAATGGATGGAAAACGATGACACCGAACATTGGAGATTATAGCTACATAAAGAGATATCAAAGTTAAGGCTAAGGAAATATTGCACTGTCAATTATAATAATAATATTAATAGATTTAATATCTTAATATTTTCAAGTACATAACGAAAGTTTAAGTTCAGTGCACCGACTTTACAAATTTTGATACAGAATTTTTCTTT
>KZ308158.1:177612-191848 GCA_000376725.2 Ladona fulva
ATAATTTATTTAAATTCAATACTCATTTTTGTTGATTGCTGATTTAAATTTATAATTTATAGTCCTGTAATTTATAACCTATTTATATATATTATACTATTTTTAACCTTCGAATACGAAGTAAGTTTTAATAAAGGTTTACCCTTTTAAACTGAGAACGACTTCGGATGAAAATAATGTCTGTATAATTTCTCTTTGGATATACGAGTATCACTCGTCTCGAATATGGTAGAAAATTACACACAATAAAACTTTTCTTATGAAAAGAAAAATTATAAAGTTGGAATGAGTGTCTCTCATTTAGGTTTCTTTAAAGTAATTCAGAGAGGAAAAATGTACTTAGAAAAATGGTAATGGTATGTAATTTTAATTGGAACTCTACCTCAACTGCCTAACGTTCATGCCGCTTTCTCTTATGTAAAGTCATCGAATTTCGTTTTAAAATATACCTCACGGAATCTCATGTGGATATGTTTACCTGTGTAATTTCTTGAATGGATTTTTAGACGTTATCAAATTTTTGGGTTCGAACTTATTTCTTAATTTCAGAGCTGATCAGTTTACTAGTCTCATCTTTTGGGGAACCTTTTTCTACTCAAAACACATTATGTCAAACGATTCCCTCGTCGGTGTGTGGATTAAATGACCGATGTGATTTGTAAATTAATATTTACGGCAATTTGATTATTTTACTATGCACGTTTGATTATCTGATGAACCCATAAGCAAGAGGACGCTTCTTTCTCCGCGTCACTTTTGAAGTCATATTTGATCGGAGGTATTTCTAAATTTCTATAGCTCCTCGATAAGGATATGAATAAATCCCACGTTATTCTTCAGAAGAGGAATTTAATTTCTAAATCTCTTCTAATTATATATAAATACAATGTAGTGTATTATAGTTCGAGAAAAGCTCCCAAAAGCCTTTGTTTGCGAGGAAATGAACCGTTTGAATTAGGGTTAGGGTTCTCAGTGGTTCCACTTTGCAAGTATTGTTCTAGATACGTATTTCGGCAACTACGTTTCCATCTTTGGGAGAGAAGAATAACTAGATTGATAGACTAGATGTATTATAATACAATGTGTATTTCAGGGAATAACAAGTGTGAATAATAGCGACATGACTGGGACTCGAACCCAGGTCCACAAACAGTGCGGAAGAGACGCGGAATGGAATTTACGAGAATACCTGTCCGGGTAGAAGTGGGAGACCTGGGTTCGAGTCCCAGTCATGTCGCTATTTTTCACACTTGCCATTCCTTGGGATTTAGCCGCATGGCTTCGCCGTGCAAAGTTAACGCCTTTTCCTTAATCCTTGCAATGTGCATTTGTTCAAATGAATATACCTTTATTCCCTAATGTTTAGTTTTTCGGTTACATGTTTGTGAGAATAATCTAGCTTTGCTTGGTCTCGCGTGAAAAGTTATAATTCCTCGCAGAACACAATAACCAAGAATTCCTTATCTATACGTATGCGATGGTAAAAATGAGATTCGAAGCAATCTACCACTCTACCAGTCTCTGCCGCACAGTATGCAAATGCCCATAACTTTATGAATCTAAATGGAATGCATTCGAGAATTTCTTTCGCAGAGCGGGAGTTGCGTCGTTGAGCAGGTCCCTTTGGTATGGAAGCGAGCGCCGTGGCGACATTAGGGTATACCCTAGGGGGTGTACTGGCTTGATTATAAGGCGAAACTCTCCGGCGCGCACCCCACCGCTCGTAGAGACCCTGCTCCCCTCGCTTGCATCCTCCTTGCGTACATTCCAATTTTCTCTTCCTCTCCCCGCACATTCCTGCACCCGTATTAAGCTCCAGAAGACTGGGAACAGATGTTTCTCCAGATAGCTCGATCAGTGAATTTCCGTCGACGGCTGCTGCTTTGAATGTTAAATGAGCGGCACGTTAAAATGTGTGATTCGAGAACGAGTTACGGTATCATCCATTCTATTCGAACCCTATGGAAGGTAATTAGTTTTTGAACGTTGGCGCTGTCTTCTTTGTTTATTTACTTTGGTTTTGTTGCCGTGGAAACGATTCAAATGACGCAGTTGACGATTTTTTCCGTAAGTGATGTGAAATTGTTGATAGAGAATTCAAATACTTCACTAATGACGTGTTTGAAAGGGGTTATCAGAAAGGGTATTAGAAGATACTCATCTATCATTTTTAATTTGTCTTTTAAGATCGGGTTGAATTTAGATAAATAAAACGCACTTAAGATGTGCTGTTGGAATACTATTGAATCGTTTTTGAAGATGTCGTTAAAAAGCTTGATTTATAATGACTGTTTTTTTTTAGATTCGTCTACGTATTGGTATGCTCACCGTTTGTTATAATACTTAATATCTAACTTGCATCAATATAATTTTAGTCATCTACTGTTTGGCTCTATCTTATAGCGTTAATATGTTATTTCCTTTGTTTTCAGTCAGTAATTATAGAGCGTTTAGTACGAGAATCTTTGTAATGTTGATAATCTATATATTTGAGTTCCTTTTTGGGATTAATAGAAATTATATGGAAGGATTTATTCAGTGGTATACCGCATTCAATTTATCGATCGTGGAGGAAGCTGAATAAGTCCTCATCCCCTCCGGATCTAAAGCACTGCAGGCAATTGTTTTGAATTTTCGAAGTTGAATACCTCTCTGTTTCGATTAGTCAAAATTAGAAAAATCGATTTTTTTGATCGATTGATTTATCGCAATTTTGTGGTATCGAAGTTTCGATTTATAGAATTTCTGTTATGTAGAGGTTTTGATTCATAGAATTTCTGTTGGGTCTAAATTTCGATATATAGATTTTCTGACATATCGAGGTTTTGATACATCGAATTTGTTTGGTCGAAATTTCGATAAGTCGGAATTAGCTAACTCGAAGTTGTCAAAAAGCTGTACGACCGAATTTGAACCTCCAGTGTTTAAGCCGAATCTCTTTTTTTCCTGCAAATTTCCCAGCCTTTCTATCTCCTTTAAGCGTTCGAACTCGATATTTCCCTCCCTCCGAACCTTTCGCTCGGGATTGATAACATTTTTCTTTTCTCCCGCCTCGGTTTCACTCCAACTACCAGTCACCGAAAAAAAGGACGAAATTTCGGAGATGATATTATTTCCCTCGCATTGCTCTACGAATTCCACTCTTTTCGTGATATCCCTCTGCCGTCAGTGGCGTCCTCTCTCCTAATGTATCGAGTATTCACGGGATGAAATAGAAATGATCCGATCGCCACGTGGATCCTCTCTCCAGAGTTTAAATGTTTCCGCGACGAGCGAAGTGGTATCTCTAACACAATCTCTCTTTTTCTGTCTCCTCTTCGTGAAATATATACCCCAGCGAGATCTTTCCTCTATGAATTCCTCTTCTTCAGGTGTGATGGGTTTTGGAGGACCTTCCAGTGATACAAATCGTGTATTGCGTAATATCCGATTCTGTCATTGTATGGAAATTTCGAGAAGCTTATTTTTGTGTCAGCGTATTATTAACTATTAGCTGAAGTTCTCTTTGATTCTCGTCGGGTAAAATATGAGAATGCATGAGCTCGGATTCAACGATGGAATTGGTCGTCAGGGGGACCGGTTGTTTACAACTAGAAAATGTCACAAAATTGTCGCCTATTTTATAAAATTCTCGCAATTTCGAATAGAAAGCAATGCTCCACGGCGAAAATAAGAATTTTGATTCAATTTCACTTCTTTTGGTGCTTGTCTCGATTTCGTACGGCTATTCTTTCTGACTTAATTTTTCAAACGAAATAAACCTTGCAAGCGATAAAAGTGAGCTTTGCATGCATTTCTTATGGAAACAGTTTTAAACGTCTCGAGTCGAACCGGGGACAGTTGAGTGAATAAAAAGTAGCCTTTTATCTGTCCGGGGAAGGCATTTAACAATCTTCAAAGTAACCTAAACACACACGCACATACCAACATTCTACTTTCTATATAAGATTTATTCCATTCAATGCAATGGTAGATATCATAAGTATTCTTTCCTGTATTCAGTAGAAGATTTTTTGCCTGTTTTATGCTTCATTTTGAAATATCCCACTCGTTTGAAAATTAAAGGTTTTGCTTTCCTCTTCCATACAACTAGCGTTGATTGGGACTGAATTTTCTTCTTCCCAATTTTTTAACGCATGGTATTATGTATGTAGCAATGCTCTAAATCAATATCGCTGTAGTTTTCCTTAACTGTGTCACTGCAGTAAAGATGAAAGTGGTTACAAAAATAAGTTACTAAGATATTGTACGCTACCAAGGATTCATTAATCGAATATTAATTCTTCTGGAAAAGTTTTCGTTGAATTTTAGGTTTTAAATAATAAATGTCACCAAAAATGTCAGTTTTACGGTAATAATTTTTGAGGAAAATTATTTTTAAACGTTGCTATTCTTGTATTCCCCACCTGAAGTAATATTAGAGCCATTTTAGCCTGAATTTCAGTCACAAAAAAGTATTTTTCTGTATTTTCGTCGCGATTTCACCCATCTCTTTTATGTTCCTATGCTTGAGTTCATATAAATGAGTTACCGAACGTTATTTGCGAAATCTTGGTATTCATTTTAATCTGCAATATGGCTGATTATCTCGCTATTATGCTGTGAATATGCGTCTATTTAATGTTCGTAACATCCGTGTGTCGTGTTTGACATACCATTATTATGATTCATCTGAAGTTGTGGATCCCAGGTGCTATCACAGAGTTGCATCTTTGGTGGGTTAATTCACCTTAAACCAATTCTTTCCTAAATTAGGGTCTAAATTCCTCTAACTTTATCAATATCGATTGAAAAAAAATTGTTACTCATAAGTATCAAAATGGTGGAAAATTTGTTTCCGTTTTCTTTCCCGCCTTGTCAATCTCTGTATCTTTCCACGACTTCAAGGTTCTTCTCGTTGAATCCCTCTGCGCAGTTACTCGACTATCACAATGCAAAGCGAGACTTACTAGTCTCCCTGCATATCACATAACGGTTGCGTTTTCCGCGTCTGTTTCCCTTCCTTTAGTCCGTCTGTCCTCACCCTCCTCCACTGCCACTCCTAAGGCCGAACGACACCCAGCACACCCATCGCAGTTCCCCTTCGGAATGACTCATTTAATATGGACGTCGCGCACAAGGGGTGGGTAGGGCTGCTGAAAAGTCCGTACCATTCCCTGCCTCCCCCCAAAGCCCTTGCAACTCCTCCATTTAATGCAAACCCATTGGGTCTGTCTGTCTCCTCCGAGGTAGCCAATACACTTACTTCCTGTCGTACCTTTCTGCTTATTTCCCTAATGCGGGGTTCTTAACCTCTTCACTCTCCCTATCGTCTAATTTTGCACTTTCACTGCCTTCCATTGCATCTGATAAGGCTTATCCTTCGTTTATTGGAGGGTTTATTATGCCTTAATATTTAAATTCTGTCGGATGGTGTTATTTCGTAATTTTGGTGTTATTTTATAAGACTCTTCTTGCATGATCGTATTAATCCTGTGTTTAGTCTTATAGATGACTAGTTTAGTAAAGCTTTACGCGCTAAAGGTGTTATTTTATCATTCAAAGACGTTCATTTCATGGATAGGCTGTGGGAGGCGAGGGAAAGAATTCTGTAAGCATTCTAGAAAGCGAAAAATGGCATGTGTGCAAAATTTCAGAAATAGTTAAAGGATTTCTTAAATGAATTTAAATTTAAGAAATAATACATTGAACGACATGGGATTGCATTTATGATTAATAGGGTAAGACGGATAGCGTGATTATAAGCGAAAACAATCCTTTTTTTTCTTGTTCTAATATAACGATATGATTGTATTCTTTTTGGGCTAAATAGACCATGTTTAATGTATGTGTGGATCTGTTAAAAAATTACCTTGCTTTATTCTTACGCAAAACACATTTTTGAGAGAAAATTGCAGCATTATTTCTCCTTTTTAACGGTTTTTTTTTGTCACAAGTATCGCATTGACCGTTGAAATCTAAAGCTATATAGATAAAGTAGAATAGTTTATAGAATAGAGAAAATTAAATAGTCATGTATTTTAAAATATTTTTCCTCTTGGAAGAATCGAAGCATGATGATATCTAAATGGGATGTATGTTATTATAGGATAAACAGTACTTGAATTCATTAAAAATATTAGAATATAGCTTTGGATTTAATTCATCTGAAGAAAGTGCAATTTCACAATCATAAGCCGTGTTAATGCCTTTCTTATCTTTCCTTTTGCAGATGATTACTATGTCTTTGATATGTTTTCTTAGACCAAAAATTAATGGTTTTATTCTACACATTAATAATTACAGTCTTTCTGACGGTTTGAACGACTTTTAATACTGAAAGTTCTTTAAAATATTTTCATGAAATGCTTTGAAAGTTTTCGAGGATTTCACCTCAAGTTTTTCGAGTTTCTGGTTTTCTTTTATACAACATTAACTAAATAATAACAAGTATAATACTTTTTGGAGATCTTGGAAGAAACAGACCACGTAACCGTGGAAACTTACCATTTTTGGAAAAGGTAAGAAATTAAATTTGTTAATTTCGCTTAGAAAGTGGACTTTTAGTAAAATACACAGTATTTATTTCTGTCCTTTTCAATTTTCGCTTTGCGTCTTATTAAAAAAAAATTCTCCCCCCCTCTTTCCTACCTACCTTTCCCCACTTCCTTTCTCGTTTGATCTCTTTTTCATGTTCTTCCATCTGCATCGCCATGTTTCTCTCCCATTCTTTACCTCTCCCATTCACACATCCACCCCTTCTGCTCTTCGCTACTTTATGTTTCTCGTAGCAACGCCATGGCCCACTATATTTCGATTTGCCTGGCAACCTATGCTCTCTTTTCCTCACTGGATTTGCAGCTCCCCTTTTTATTCCACTCTCATTCTCTATTCCACGTTCTCGCCTTCTCATTTTCCCCGTGTCGCCTCCTGCATCCCTCTTTCGTAACCAACCTGTTCCGCTATATCTTCCTCCCCTTCCGTCGCAATCTCTCCCCCACTTCTTGATTCTTTCCATTCTCGAAAGCCTCCTACGCTTCGTTTACTTCCGTATATTTTTACTTCCTCGCTTTCTTTCGAATTTAATAGATGTAGATCTTTTCTATAAATACTTGGCAGTAGTTGCGCACACGTGTTCTTATATTTACTGTCTGTTAAGCTTGGTGTCACGTGACCTTTCGCGCAAGTTTTATGTCGGTAGATGTTGAGTTGACTTTAGTGCAGCGATTCAGTTTAATTTTTTATTCATGACTTGCATGTTCATATTACCCTCCCTTTTATCGTGATTACCCTTAATATATGTCTTCCCAAGAGAATCGTAGGCTGCATTCTTATATAACCGGAACTCGCACAACTTTCAAACTTTCGAAATGTTTCCAAATTTGAAAATAGGCTATTTCTAATTCAGCTACCCGTCCCCGGTCCGACTTTAAAAACTGCTTCCTTAAGAAATGCCTGTAAGGCTTAATTTTATCGCTTGCAACGTTTGTTTCTTTTGTAAAATTAAATAAGAAGGAGTAGTCCTATGAAATTGAGATAAGCTCAAAAAGAAGATAAATAGAATAAAGATTCTTATTTTGGTCATCGAATATAGTTTTCTGTTCAGAATTACGAGAATTTTGATAACACGAACGAAATTTTTCTGAAATTCTGAGGTTGTAAACAAACCGTCCCCTTGACGACTTATTCCATTGTTAAAACCGATCTCTTGCCTTTTCATATAAGAATACATTGGAAATCGATGTACAATGAGAAATGAACTACTATATGTAATTCTACCTCTATTTACTCCGTCGAGAGTCAATGGGCACTTCAGCTAGTAAGGTAATATTTTAGATCTGTGAAGGTATGGAGTGAGATTTTTTGTTACTTAACTGCTAGTTGGTGTCAACTATGAAATTTATCCATTAATCGGTGAGACGGAGGGCTGGAAACCGTTTTAAGTAGTCCTTCCAAGAGTTCCTCATATGTTTCCTCTGCTTTTCCATTCACCTGCATACATTTTTTTTCTATCCACTTTATCCCCTTCCCTCGGCTTCTTTAGCTCAGCGGTGGTCGTCCTTTTTACGGCTCTCTCTCTTTATTTTTCCTTTGTTTTATGTCTCAATCTCCCGTTTTTTTTTCTGCCATGTCGTTTTATCTCCATATCGCCCTTTCCCGGTTTCGGCGGGGTTTCCTCCCCCCTTTTTTATTCCTTCATTTCCATATTTAAGCCTATCTTTTCTCTTATCCCCTTTCTCTTGATTCATCTTCCCTCCCTGCAGTTCGTCTTCTGTGCCTTTCTCGGTTTTAATTTAATTTGCCCCCCGAAAAACCCTTTCCTTCCCTAATTTTTCATACTCGCCCACAATCTCGTGTTTTTCGAATTCCTTCCCGACGTGCGTTAATATTCTCCGGCTGACCCTTCCGGGTTCATTATGCTTCCAAACCTCTCATTAAGGTGCCCCCCTTTCGGCCCGAGTCAAAAAAGGCCTTAATTATTTGTTATTTATCTTTTCTTATATCTATCCACCCTGGTTTTCCTTTGCCGGTCACCCTTTCTCTCTGTTTGACTCAGGTTGCTTTGTTATGTGCTGAGGTTACCATCAAACGTTTCCATGGAGAACGAAAACAATTGAATTTTTCGACCAGGGTTCGTAAATTTCGGGTTTTTTATTTTTCTCCTGATGACGCTAGTTTGTTGCGAGACGCGCGTCGTGCATTTTCATTATTGGTATTATTACTAATATTATTATTACCATTATTATTACTGCATTGTTACTATCATTATTACTAATATCATTATTACTATTATAATTACTTCATTGTTACTATTATTATTACTTTATTGTTACTATTATTATTACTTTATTGTTACTATGATTATTATTGCGATATCCTAGGCGGTAACTGTCATATTTAGATGGATGCTCTTAGGTCTAACATCTATGCTCTATAGCACGTTAGATGCACTTGTTTTGACATACACGAAGTTCGTAATGACCACTTAATTTTAGTCAATCATTTAAATTTACCTTCTTATTTTCCATTCTGTATTGAAGCCCTATTGAATTCAATACCAAAATATTTAATTTAAATACTCGATTATACCGCTTGAATCGTTAGAGTAGGTTTAAAGGATGCTTGGGTGTGTCTCACGCTCTTAGTAGGTGCGTCTTCTTTGATGCATTAGAATGGATAACGGTTAAGTGTTTCAGAATTAAGTAGATCTCTTACCAGCGAAGACATTCACACCGTTTGGGATTTGAGTGAAGAAATTTGCGTTTCGCAAACTTCCCTTCCATTTGCAAATCTAGCATATGAAGGATAAAGCATTATATTAGTAATTTCTTTTCCAAAAGGTTTGCATCCACCTAGAATTGAATCGGTCTCGGGTTCGACTCTCGTTGGAGGTGGCCTTTTTATAAAGGGTTGAAGCTGGCGCTGGCTTTTATTCTTATGAATAGTGAATTCAATTTCCTGTAAAAAAAAAAACAACTTTGCAGTTACTCGTAAAATTATTCCATATCCTGTTCGTAAGTATTCCATCATATGCCCTTTAACAATTCGCTCCTGTTATCGAATTCGTTCGCAGTGGGCCTGTTTCAACGCCTTTCCATCCCAAGGGTTGGAATTATCGTTTCGCATCAGCATGGAGAGATATTGCGTTATGGTTAATGATGAACTGAAAACCGATATCTAAAGAGCTCGGCGCGCAGATCAGCTATTGCGGTAGTTTGTGATCGCCTACTACGTCATCGGGCAGTCTCTTTGACGCCAGTCTCACCACAAAATCCTTTGTCTAATAAATAAAATGAGTGGAAATCGCTTGTCTGTGTCTTTCCCAGGTAGATTTAACTGTTTGAACTTATAGTGTGTGCCTGTCATATTTCCATATATATATATTGAACTTAGTGTACTCTCGCTTAAGCATTTCGATTGATGCCTCCTATGTTGTAATCTGACGAAGTGAACGACGAAAATATATAGTCTTTTAGCAATGTAACGTAAATATCTCCTAACTTTTAAATAAACTGTTTCCTAGTTACAAAAGAAAGGTTTTCTTATTGCATGTAACATGTAATGGTTGAAGACTTCATCAAAGTGTTCAAAGTGAAAGATTTATCTGTGAAAGCTTATAATAAATAGATAAAGTTTTATTTATGTTTTTATATTAGTAGGGTCATTTACGCTGATTATTTTAGTCCAAAAGAGGTTATTTTGTGATAATATATCCAAAGTATTTCGTTAAGACTTTCCCTGAGTGAACAATATTCTCGATCATACGATGCCTTTAATAATAATGATGTTGATGATAATAATGAAGATGATAATGATGATTGTGATGACGTTGATGAAGATAATAATATATTTATTTATCGCAAACGGAAAAATACCCAATTAAATGCGACATAATAAATGTTTAAAGAGGTAGCAATATTTACATCTTCTGCTTACTTATTACATTCACTTTATGAAAGTGCTTGTTAATGACGATAGAATTGGAGGTAGATTAACGTCCATTTCATATATTTACCAGGGACATTTCGTTGCTTTTTTCTTAGAAATGAAGGTGAAAATAGCGTTTATAGCAGGATGGATTTATGCTCCCCTTCTTTTCTTATGATGATCATATACTATTAACATGTTGGATGAATAATTGATGGAATCAATTTTATGGGAATAAAGATGGTTACTGTTGCTAGGAGATCATTATTCATGGAATTTAAAGTGATAATTTCTTTCAAAGGAATAGAAAAAATTGATCTAGCCTGGCTTTGGAAGAGAGGCTTGTTAGTGGAAGCCTTAAAAAATAAGAATTTTCTAACGGAATCGTAAAGATGAAGGACGTTTTGATGCGATCGTCACTGCGTTGAACAATAATTTACTTCTCCAAGAAAGTATTACACTGTTTAAAACTAGTTTTCATAACACTAAGATTTATGAGATGGGAAACGAGCTCCTGACTACATTTGTGTTGGAAGTATTCCATTGGCTTCTTCGCGACTGTCCCCATGTTTCGTCACCCTTCAATTTATCTCGACTACACTTCCTTCCTTACGTGCTCCTTGGCAGTTAGTTATTCACTCCCATCTGAGAACATTTCGAAAGGGATGAAAAGTTCTCTGAATATCCTGTTTTGCAGGTCGTCGCCTTCTCAGAAATTGTTAAGCACCTTTTATTCCTGGGAGCCTCTTTGGGTACGTTCCTGTTATAAGAGGAAGATGACTTTTTGCAAATAGGAAATTTCGTAAGATGTCATGTCTAAAGCTGGAGAGTTCGGAGAAAAGAGTTCGTCTCATTTCCAATTTTTCTTGGATTTATATGAAGAAATACGCAGTACTTACTTGGCTGAGTTTGGAATTTTTTAGGCGAAAAATATTCTAAGAAGCTCACAAGGGGCTCAGTTAAAGCGTACATAATGCTTTTTTTGTTCATACTTGTGCAAATCACCATGGCAACAATTTGTTTTCTGCGTTATTATGTATACTTCGGACAATATCTACAATTTTTCTTTGCTGAACAATGCCGAATATCATTCCTTGGATATTTTTTTCTTTAGCTTCGATAATTGAATAGTATATAAAAAAACGTATTGAATTCCTCTAATTTAAAAAATATTTGACGGTGTTACCTCTTGGAATTTTCCATTACCGAGAAAAAAGTATTAAACCTTGTGAATTCTATTGACCTTTTTAAATGAAGTAAAGTAACAAACTTCGAAAAATCTTCTTATTCGATATGATTTACTGTATTTTACGAAGTTTTATTCTTTAATTTCTCCATAATGGATCCTTGCGATTGAAAGTTGCAGGATTGTGAATTTTTAAAAAATTCTATGGTAATCAGATCAAAATTCTTTCAGTCACAAGCGCTACGTAAAATCATTTCTATGGGGCTTCACAAGACTTCAATACTTTTCTTTATGTTTTTGCACTGTATTTCGTTATTTTTTAAAAACTATTTACATGAAATCAATACTCGATGTCTATTCCCATAATTTTTATCATGTCTTTCTACGCCGTTGGTTGGTTGTTGGTCATCCAAAAAGATTTCTGTATTGGCTAGGAGAAGTTATTGACTTACGTGCAAGAATTTTTTTCTTAGTTAGCGACCTTAGTTTCTTTACGTGACTATATTATCAGATAAATATTGAAATCGTAGCTGTTCAACGTTTGTTTCTGTTCCACTGATTAAAGTTTCCGCCCAGTTAGGCGGTCTAATTTTACTTCCTAGTGTTTTATTTGTGTTGTGTTACTTCGCGTGGGAGTCTATCGTAATACGTGACACACTCGACCATTCATTCCATCATTTAGCGCCTGTGTTCTGCAAATTGAAGCGTAAAAGCCATCGTGGGGTGGATTTGCGGAAGGCTATGACACGTTAAGTGGTTTCAAAAATACATTACGTACAAAATTTTCAATTTCGAGACTTTGATGCTCCGAAGAGTCTCGCTTATGCTATACATTCCAACACTTTCAGTTGCTAGCAACCTTTCCATAAATTGAGGATAGAGAGACTGCCTCTCTCTTCGGCGAATTTCATCCGCGTAATGCTATACTCTTCAGATAATCCTATTAGCGAAGCAGTACAGACGGGAAAATCTGTTTGGTACGCCCATTAACGGCAAGGATGAGAATTTGTTTGGCCAAGTTTGGGAGCTAGTCATCTCTGACGGACTGCCAATTAGCCAAATTAGTCGATCTGCACAATGTTCGGTTGCTCCTATGAGCGAAACGTAAGATAGCAATTGGAGTTTGATTTTTGCAATTCGAGTTAGCATTGGAATGGCAATTGGAATCGGATTTTTTCTGGGGGAATCATTAGTGAAGCCTTCTTCTTTGGGAATATTGTAGTGACTTAGGTCAGAATAAAGTTTAAAAATTATTGATTTTCATCTCGTGACATAGACGTGACTCTTTCGCCGTTGACATTAAAGTATCCATGACGACTGTATAATAACAAACAATTATTTATATGATCCTTTCCCTCATCCATGAAGGGTATGCTTCTTTGTGTATATAATTCTCTGTCATCGATTTTCTCCTATTGAGTATTGGAGATATTTAGTGTTAGAGTATTTCAGAGATTCTGTTATTTGGGATTATTTTCGAGTCTATACGTATTTACGGAAACGTGTCAAACATTTTTTTTCTTAATATTTCAAGCGATTCGTGAGTATTTGGCTTTGACTCGAGGTATACGAAATACCACTATATAATCATTATATCCCATTTGATTACTTGTATCCGAGTGGAATAGGTTACTTAAATAGGTTAAATTTTCCGGAAATATAATGACTATTTTAAGTGAAAGCAACACATTTATGGCGATGTAATTATGTATGGTAATGAATACATTTGTGGGAGTGTTTCAGTAAAATTAAACCTGAAAAATCTTTAGAGATAATCTTTTGTTTTCATTTTCTTTAAAATTCGTGGAAATTATAAGTTTAACAATTTATACATGTTTTCAAGTATTATCATAAAACATTTCAGTGATTTTCTTTGCTTTTGCGCGTTTAATTTTACATTGTGCTCTAATTTATGCACTCCTGTGAAATGAACCGGAGATATCGGCTGATTTTCTGCGGAATTCTTGAAATATTTCGGAGCATTCCTGTCTCCCATGGTGACCTTTTCGAGTTCCGAATGCATTTCGAATTTCAATTGCTCGCCCGCATGCCACCAACGTCGCTGGTGGATGAAATAAAGTTACCCCGTTATATTCGTTCATGTCATCCACCTTCCGCATTCCACATTTCATTTGTTTCCATCCCGGGCGGCAATTCAAGCGGCGCTTCCACAAACTGCCTTTGTGGGGTTAAGGCAAACCCCTCGCTTTTCCCATAGTCGTCGAATCCCTTCTCCAATTCATACTAATATTTCACGAACAATTTACCATCAGTTTTTATATTTCCCCGCCACGTCACTCAGTGCCCGCCCTTAGTGCGGCTTCGTTAATCACGCGCCTTTTATGGGAAGAGGGAGGAAACTTAAAGGTTACGCACTTTTCCTTGCCTTCCATCAGTATTATTGCTTTCACTCATTTTGTTATGTCTTCGAAGGAGATTCTATGTCTTCTGTGAATTTTTTCTTACGAATCGTTATGTATGTACTTGCATGTATATGCTCGACTTCGCAAACTTTAATTCATAAGTACTACCTCGGCAACGTTTTAGTGATGTAGTATAAATTATTTATTTATAATATATTATGTATAGGATATATTTATTTATAATATAATTTATTAAATTAATTAGTGATTCATATCGCTT
>KZ308158.1:191862-215769 GCA_000376725.2 Ladona fulva
TAACAATTAATGCTACAATAATAAATAATAATAATATGGTAAATAACAGGCAATGATATATTTTTTTAATATAAGTACAATGGATATGATGAATAAAAGTGGTAGTGGTTAAAGTGTTAATAAATATTATCATTTTCGTGATGAAGTATCAATTACTATTACAGGAATAGCATAATAAGTGAAGTACAATAATGTATAATATTAAAAAAATAACAAGGATATAACATTGTTATTATACTTATTACATTAAAAAAATTATGATGAAAAGTGGTATTGTTAATAAATATTAAAATTTAGTTATGATCTTTCAATTACTATAACAAGACTAGCTTAATAAGTACTGTAAAATAATGTATAAAATTTAAAATATAAGAATGAAATAACATTAAAATAGAATCAGTACCTATTAATAAATTTTAATGTGTATTATATTTAATTGCTTTAAGTTGGAATAAGTCCTTTCTCATATTTTCCGCAAAAGTAAGTTACCGAAATTTATTCAGCACCTCTACTGTATCTAGTTTACGCATTCTGAATTTTCTGAATATGGTTCTGAGATACCAAAATCTCACTAATATACCACAAGGCGTAGACAGTATTTACTTCGTCAACATCTCTAAAACGTTATTGAGGTTCTTCATTGTTTGTTGTACCTTCTCAACTTTAAATGGTTCCCAAGAAACCGCAAAATAAGTGAAATCACTAGCTAAGAGATTAGGTGTAGATAAAAAGTACATGGAAATACTTTAAGAGATTTTATCCTGTATTATTCACACTTCCTATCATTTTTTAGTTAAATCATCGGGGGGACTCCGGTGATTTAATACCCTGTCCTATTATCACTACTTTTAGGCCTTTCTGCAACTTATTGAATGATGGGAGAGACTATAAAAATAATGGAATTTTGTGTTAGAAACTGTGTCGAAAGTGAAAGTAAGTGAAAATATTTTACGAGGTTTTAACTCCTGCATTAAATCACGCTTCCCAAAATTTTCTTGTAAATCACCGGAGGGCTTATACCAAGCTCTATTATCTCCGGCTCTAATCCTTTCAGTAACCAGGGAAACGATCCGAAAAATAAATAAAAAATCGCGCGTTAAAATTTTCAAATCGCTGACGAGAGAGTTTTTTTCTGAAAAGGGTAAGCAAATCCGCGGGAAAGGATGGTCCTCGAGGAAAAAATTATGACGCCCAGGGTTTTAAATCACGCCAATACGCACTCCCGCCATGTTTGCTTTTTTGCTGTAACATCGTGTAAATACCCTGAGAGAATCGGCTGCGTGGTGGGATAGTTTTTTATTCCGAAGCAGGTTGGAATATCGAAGGGAAGGAGGGGAGTCGCGCGAAGGAGATAAGCTTTTTACACTTCCACGCGACCGAAGAATATTAACACGCTCGCTCTTGCGCCGTTTTTCGTTCAGCACGTTCGCTTTCCTCCCCCGCGAATCGTGTCAGTTTTCCTCGTTGCTCGGAACAGGAAGTGTAACGTGGTTCGCTATACGGCTTTTGTTTATTTGGTTAAGTTCATGTTTGTGACTTTTCTCGTTGCTATGGGGTGGTATTAATGATTGATGGCGATTTTATAGTGCTCATAGTGTTTGCGTAATCATTATAAGTGGAGGGAAATGATGCTCTTGAATTGGTAGAGCAGTTAATTCTTCTCGTTTTGTTGTGTGAATGAAAATGGAGCGATAGATTTTCTGGAGACTTTTCTCCATTGACGGAAACTCGTCATCTAAACGCTGCACTTCACCTACCAAGTTTCATCATCTTCGACTGCTCTCTGTAAGGTCTTCAGCCCCAAATATTGTTGGATTATCATCCACTCTTCAATGAGCTTCCGAGAGTTCTGAAGAGAGATTATTAACATTAATACANATGATTGATGGCGATTTTATAGTGCTCAATTCGTGTGTGTTTGCATAATCATTATAAGTGGAGGGAAATGACGCTCTTGAATTGGTAGAGGAGTTAATTCTTCTCGTTTTGTTGTGTGAATGAAAATGGAGCGATAGACTTTCTGGAGACTTTTCTCCATTGACGGAAACTCGTCATCACAACGCTGCACTTCACCTACCAAGTTTCATCATCTTCGACTGTTCTCTGTAAGGTCTTCAGCCCCAAAGATTGTTGGATCATCATCCCCTCTTCAATGAGCTTCCGAGACTTATGAAGAGAGATTATTAACATTAATAATAATAATATTAATAGCTAAAGAATTAAAATGATAATAATAATGATAAAACAATAATATCAACAATAATGATAGCAACGACGACGACAACAACACCAACAACAATAATAATAATAACAACAACGACAACAATAACAATGACAACTTATTAAATGGAAACAGGAAGATAATCCCAAATTAATCCTTTTAAAATAATCATTCTTAGAATAACCCCACAGAAGCGTTCCCTAACCAGAAAAGTCCGATTAGCCAAGTCTCGAACCCGGAGCCTTGGGGTTGAAATGCTAGCACGCTAACCACTCCCGCCTACGCGGCCGGTGAATTAAGTTTTCACTAGGCAAGATGAGGAGTGAAGTAGTTTGCTCCTCCTTTCCTAGTTGAGGAAGAATGCAGTTGACGAGTCAATGCCATTTTCAGCTGTGAGCCAAGTGAAGAGAGTTTAGTTTTATTTCCATATATTTAAATAATGCATTTTCTGTTTTTAAAATTGAGGGTTTTATTACTTAAGAATACAACTCGGAATTAAAATCGCATTTTACCAAATATCGTGAAATTCCTTCGCAGCATACGGGTGTAACTTTTGTTGTTTATTTGGAATGAACAATTCAAATATTTAATTTAAATATGCTTGTTATATTTAGCTATTTTCTCGTCTTGCTCTGCATTTACCTCCTAAGGTGTGGTAAGGTACCCCCACATAAGGTACCCCCACATAAATCCATTTACCCTGCCACACGCCGGAAGGCGGCTTGCAGGGTACTTATGTAGATGTAAGGTGTGGATTTATGTGAAGCTGGTAATAGATTCGTTTTCATACAATTAATTCAGGAGCAGTTTCGGTAAATATTATATGTGAATCACTCCCAGAGTTTTTTTACGGGCATGAAGATGAATGTAGCATTGTTGTATAATACTTTGTAAGATCGTTGTACATTACTTTGTTACATTGTTGTACATTATTTAGTAACATTGTTGTGCATTACTTTTTAACATTATTTTCCTTACTTTCGGAGGTAACTAAGGCAACAAACAACTTTTTGCTTGATTTTAACTCCTATCCTCCATTCTTTATTTACCCTTTCGAGTCGAAATCGTTTTTTCAGATCCTTTGATTTCTAATTTCGATTGACTTTAATCTTGTTTGCGATTCATCCCATTTCTATCCTTGGAAATTTCCTTCATTCAAGCTTTCGTTCACCATGAAATCGTAATCCTGCGACAAGCCAATCCAATGAATATTTCGGTCGGATGATGTCACCTTATAAAAAATTTCGCATTTATATCGTTTTACTCTTCCAATCAAACTTGGCAGCAGATTTTTTCGCGCCAGCTCTGTCACGTTAAACTTTTATCGAATCCTTCAGATGCATCAATCCATAGTTTCGAAGTTTCCCCCTGAATATTTCCTGTATTTGAGTTTTCCATTTCTGTCATCTTCCTCCGCCGTTTCGCCTTTCCCTGAGGATGCTTCCCTTCCTTCTCATAAAATTCCGCATCTGCATATGCTAGTATACTGCTTCCTCAAACTCTCTCCTTTCCTTAGCTTCATCTCTATCTCCTCTCCTTCATCACTTATTCTCTCGTTTCCTTCTCCTCTTTGTCCATTTTACACTCTCTGCCGCTTCTCTTTCTCATTATTTTCTCTCCCATGTTTCTTCTTTTTTATTAGCTCTCAAAGTTTAAGCTGTTGCAATGTTTATGCTGAAAAGGTGCAGCGAAATACGATCCGTTTTGTGAAGAATTGCTATGATAAATTAGTGAGCGTTACTCATATGCTTCAGGATGCAGGATAGAATCTTTAGAAGATTTAAACAAAGGATAAATTTACTAAATGAATTCAGAGAAAGCAAGTTTACAAATGATGCAGCCTATATAATGCGTCCTGCATGTCACATAGACCGTTCTGATACCGCGGGGAAATAGTTTCTAGAAAGAATCGATTCAAAAATTCATTTTTTCCTCGAACGATTCACGAAAGTAATCGATTAGTGAAGAGAGTCTAGGTGCATGCACCCCCTGGCACACGCCGGAAGGCGGTTGCAGGATATTTGCATATGCAAAGACGTTTACAAGTTAGATTCATTTTTCGCGAAAATACTATTTTCTCTCTGATACTATGAATATATAGTTATTGATGTAATATATTCGATATCTTCAACAATAAATTATAAATACTAGATTTGGAAATATTGAAGCGATTTAAGTAAATTTATAGTTAAAAATTTTAATATTTTCACTCCTCGAAATAAGTATACTCATTGGCCGTTGCTATAAAAGTATCCATGGCAAATATATGTTAGTGAAAACCTATTGATATGATCCACTTACTCATTAATAACACGCTCTTATTCCTCATCGATGAATGGTGTCTCATTGCGTCTCTGTCGTCAATTATCTACTATTGAGTATTCCCTATTGTAGAAATCTCGTAATTCTGCAGTGTTGCTAAGTCTGTAAGTACATTGATGAATATGTAGTTATAATAAAATGGATTTATGTCTCCGAAATTTTATTCTTTAATTTTCACGATATTNGAAGGAGATAAGCTTTTTACACTTCCACGCGACCGAAGAATATTAACACGCTCGCTCTTGCGCCGTTTTTCGTTCAGCACGTTCGCTTTCCTCCCCCGCGAATCGTGTCAGTTTTCCTCGTTGCTCGGAACAGGAAGTGTAACGTGGTTCGCTATACGGCTTTTGTTTATTTGGTTAAGTTCATGTTTGTGACTTTTCTCGTTGCTATGGGGGCGGTATTAATGATTGATGGCGATTTTATAGTGCTCAATTCGTGTGTGTTTGCATAATCATTATAAGTGGAGGGAAATGACGCTCTTGAATTGGTAGAGGAGTTAATTCTTCTCGTTTTGTTGTGTGAATGAAAATGGAGCGATAGACTTTCTGGAGACTTTTCTCCATTGACGGAAACTCGTCATCACAACGCTGCACTTCACCTACCAAGTTTCATCATCTTCGACTGTTCTCTGTAAGGTCTTCAGCCCCAAAGATTGTTGGATCATCATCCCCTCTTCAATGAGCTTCCGAGACTTATGAAGAGAGATTATTAACATTAATAATAATAATATTAATAGCTAAAGAATTAAAATGATAATAATAATGATAAAACAATAATATCAACAATAATGATAGCAACGACGACGACAACAACACCAACAACAATAATAATAATAACAACAACGACAACAATAACAATGACAACTTATTAAATGGAAACAGGAAGATAATCCCAAATTAATCCTTTTAAAATAATCATTCTTAGAATAACCCCACAGAAGCGTTCCCTAACCAGAAAAGTCCGATTAGCCAAGTCTCGAACCCGGAGCCTTGGGGTTGAAATGCTAGCACGCTAACCACTCCCGCCTACGCGGCCGGTGAATTAAGTTTTCACTAGGCAAGATGAGGAGTGAAGTAGTTTGCTCCTCCTTTCCTAGTTGAGGAAGAATGCAGTTAACGAGTCAATGCCATTTTCAGCTGTGAGCCAAGTGAAGAGAGTTTAGTTTTCTTTCCGTGTATTTAAATAATGCATTTTATGTTTTTAAAATTGAGGGTTTTATTATTTAAAAATTCAACTTGGAATTGGAATCGCATTTTACCAAATATCGTGAAATTCCTTCGCAGCATACGGGTGTAACTTTTGTTGTTTATTTGGAATGAACAATTCAAATATTTAATTTAAATATGCTTGTTATATTTAGCTATTTTCTCGTCTTGCTCTGCATTTACCTCCTAAGGTGTGGTAAGGTACCCCCACATAAGGTACCCCCACATAAATCCATTTACCCTGCCACACGCCGGAAGGCGGCTTGCAGGGTACTTATGTAGATGTAAGGTGTGGATTTATGTGAAGCTGGTAATAGATTCGTTTTCATACAATTAATTCAGGAGCAGTTTCGGTAAATATTATATGTGAATCACTCCCAGAGTTTTTTTACGGGCATGAAGATGAATGTAGCATTGTTGTATAATACTTTGTAAGATCGTTGTACATTACTTTGTTACATTGTTGTACATTATTTAGTAACATTGTTGTGCATTACTTTTTAACATTATTTTCCTTACTTTCGGAGGTAACTAAGGCAACAAACAACATTTTGCTTGATTTTAACTCCTATCCTCCATTCTTTATTTACCCTTTCGAGTCGAAATCGTTTTTTCAGATCCTTTGATTTCTAATTTCGATTGACTTTAATCTTGTTTGCGATTCATCCCATTTCTATCCTTGGAAATTTCCTTCATTCAAGCTTTCGTTCACCATGAAATCGTAATCCTGCGACAAGCCAATCCAATGAATATTTCGGTCGGATGATGTCACCTTATAAAAAATTTCGCATTTATATCGTTTTACTCTTCCAATCAAACTTGGCAGCAGATTTTTTCGCGCCAGCTCTGTCACGTTAAACTTTTATCGAATCCTTCAGATGCATCAATCCATAGTTTCGAAGTTTCCCCCTGAATATTTCCTGTATTTGAGTTTTCCATTTCTGTCATCTTCCTCCGCCGTTTCGCCTTTCCCTGAGGATGCTTCCCTTCCTTCTCATAAAATTCCGCATCTGCATATGCTAGTATACTGCTTCCTCAAACTCTCTCCTTTCCTTAGCTTCATCTCTATCTCCTCTCCTTCATCACTTATTCTCTCGTTTCCTTCTCCTCTTTGTCCATTTTCCACTCTCTGCCGCTTCTCTTTCTCATNTTAGCTATTTTCTCGTCTTGCTCTGCATTTACCTCCTAAGGTGTGGTAAGGTACCCCCACATAAGGTACCCCCACATAAATCCATTTACCCTGCCACACGCCGGAAGGCGGCTTGCAGGGTACTTATGTAGATGTAAGGTGTGGATTTATGTGAAGCTGGTAATAGATTCGTTTTCATACAATTAATTCAGGAGCAGTTTCGGTAAATATTATATGTGAATCACTCCCAGAGTTTTTTTACGGGCATGAAGATGAATGTAGCATTGTTGTATAATACTTTGTAAGATCGTTGTACATTACTTTGTTACATTGTTGTACATTATTTAGTAACATTGTTGTGCATTACTTTTTAACATTATTTTCCTTACTTTCGGAGGTAACTAAGGCAACAAACAACTTTTTGCTTGATTTTAACTCCTATCCTCCATTCTTTATTTACCCTTTCGAGTCGAAATCGTTTTTTCAGATCCTTTGATTTCTAATTTCGATTGACTTTAATCTTGTTTGCGATTCATCCCATTTCTATCCTTGGAAATTTCCTTCATTCAAGCTTTCGTTCACCATGAAATCGTAATCCTGCGACAAGCCAATCCAATGAATATTTCGGTCGGATGATGTCACCTTATAAAAAATTTCGCATTTATATCGTTTTACTCTTCCAATCAAACTTGGCAGCAGATTTTTTCGCGCCAGCTCTGTCACGTTAAACTTTTATCGAATCCTTCAGATGCATCAATCCATAGTTTCGAAGTTTCCCCCTGAATATTTCCTGTATTTGAGTTTTCCATTTCTGTCATCTTCCTCCGCCGTTTCGCCTTTCCCTGAGGATGCTTCCCTTCCTTCTCATAAAATTCCGCATCTGCATATGCTAGTATACTGCTTCCTCAAACTCTCTCCTTTCCTTAGCTTCATCTCTATCTCCTCTCCTTCATCACTTATTCTCTCGTTTCCTTCTCCTCTTTGTCCATTTTACACTCTCTGCCGCTTCTCTTTCTCATTATTTTCTCTCCCATGTTTCTTCTTTTTTATTAGCTCTCAAAGTTTAAGCTGTTGCAATGTTTATGCTGAAAAGGTGCAGCGAAATACGATCCGTTTTGTGAAGAATTGCTATGATAAATTAGTGAGCGTTACTCATATGCTTCAGGATGCAGGATAGAATCTTTAGAAGATTTAAACAAAGGATAAATTTACTAAATGAATTCAGAGAAAGCAAGTTTACAAATGATGCAGCCTATATAATGCGTCCTGCATGTCACATAGACCGTTCTGATACCGCGGGGAAATAGTTTCTAGAAAGAATCGATTCAAAAATTCATTTTTTCCTCGAACGATTCACGAAAGTAATCGATTAGTGAAGAGAGTCTAGGTGCATGCACCCCCTGGCACACGCCGGAAGGCGGTTGCAGGATATTTGCATATGCAAAGACGTTTACAAGTTAGATTCATTTTTCGCGAAAATACTATTTTCTCTCTGATACTATGAATATATAGTTATTGATGTAATATATTCGATATCTTCAACAATAAATTATAAATACTAGATTTGGAAATATTGAAGCGATTTAAGTAAATTTATAGTTAAAAATTTTAATATTTTCACTCCTCGAAATAAGTATACTCATTGGCCGTTGCTATAAAAGTATCCATGGCAAATATATGTTAGTGAAAACCTATTGATATGATCCACTTACTCATTAATAACACGCTCTTATTCCTCATCGATGAATGGTGTCTCATTGCGTCTCTGTCGTCAATTATCTACTATTGAGTATTCCCTATTGTAGAAATCTCGTAATTCTGCAGTGTTGCTAAGTCTGTAAGTACATTGATGAATATGTAGTTATAATAAAATAGATTTATGTCTCCGAAATTTTATTCTTTAATTTTCACGATATTTCGCAATAATAGTTCTTCTGAAGATGCAGACGTGAGGGTTTATTGCTCCTGCTTTCCGATGGATTGAGATATTTATTACTCGTCATAGCTGTTTATAGCATAAGCATACTTTTTTTCTTCTAGTGTGGTACCTTTAAAGTTTTATATTTATCTTTCTTATTGTGTAAGATTTCCATGAAAAATCAGGATTTGCAATGTACTCGTATGCACATGCCCTCCATGTAGGAAAGTTTTCTCCTCTATCTCAAAATCAGACTCGTATATCGGACATCAGAAGATGGTTATTTACTGATGGTGATAGAGTAATTTATTCTAAGGCCGATAGTGACGGAGTACTATCTTTCCCAAAACATTGGGATAAATGCAGTCATATACACATGGCGCAGGTGATTTCCCTACTGTTGAATGGTCATTTGCTTGATCGAGATGCACGGTTTTCTATTTTTGCTTTGTATTCTATACATTTTCAAAATTCCATCGGTGCCATTGCCAATCGGTGCATGCTCTCAAATAGAATCAAGTTCAGTCGAGGTCTTTTCGAGTTCAATTAAAAAAAAGCCAGTGTTTGGTGTCCTTTAATTTACAATAATATTAATAGCTAAAGAATTAAAATGATAATAATAATGATAAAACAATAATATCAACAATAATGATAGCAACGACGACGACAACAACACCAACAACAATAATAATAATAACAACAACGACAACAATAACAATGACAACTTATTAAATGGAAACAGGAAGATAATCCCAAATTAATCCTTTTAAAATAATCATTCTTAGAATAACCCCACAGAAGCGTTCCCTAACCAGAAAAGTCCGATTAGCCAAGTCTCGAACCCGGAGCCTTGGGGTTGAAATGCTAGCACGCTAACCACTCCCGCCTACGCGGCCGGTGAATTAAGTTTTCACTAGGCAAGATGAGGAGTGAAGTAGTTTGCTCCTCCTTTCCTAGTTGAGGAAGAATGCAGTTAACGAGTCAATGCCATTTTCAGCTGTGAGCCAAGTGAAGAGAGTTTAGTTTTCTTTCCGTGTATTTAAATAATGCATTTTATGTTTTTAAAATTGAGGGTTTTATTACTTAAGAATACAACTCGGAATTAAAATCGCATTTTACCAAATATCGTGAAATTCCTTCGCAGCATACGGGTGTAACTTTTGTTGTTTATTTGGAATGAACAATTCAAATATTTAATTTAAATATGCTTGTTATATTTAGCTATTTTCTCGTCTTGCTCTGCATTTACCTCCTAAGGTGTGGTAAGGTACCCCCACATAAGGTACCCCCACATAAATCCATTTACCCTGCCACACGCCGGAAGGCGGCTTGCAGGGTACTTATGTAGATGTAAGGTGTGGATTTATGTGAAGCTGGTAATAGATTCGTTTTCATACAATTAATTCAGGAGCAGTTTCGGTAAATATTATATGTGAATCACTCCCAGAGTTTTTTTACGGGCATGAAGATGAATGTAGCATTGTTGTATAATACTTTGTAAGATCGTTGTACATTACTTTGTTACATTGTTGTACATTATTTAGTAACATTGTTGTGCATTACTTTTTAACATTATTTTCCTTACTTTCGGAGGTAACTAAGGCAACAAACAACATTTTGCTTGATTTTAACTCCTATCCTCCATTCTTTATTTACCCTTTCGAGTCGAAATCGTTTTTTCAGATCCTTTGATTTCTAATTTCGATTGACTTTAATCTTGTTTGCGATTCATCCCATTTCTATCCTTGGAAATTTCCTTCATTCAAGCTTTCGTTCACCATGAAATCGTAATCCTGCGACAAGCCAATCCAATGAATATTTCGGTCGGATGATGTCACCTTATAAAAAATTTCGCATTTATATCGTTTTACTCTTCCAATCAAACTTGGCAGCAGATTTTTTCGCGCCAGCTCTGTCACGTTAAACTTTTATCGAATCCTTCAGATGCATCAATCCATAGTTTCGAAGTTTCCCCCTGAATATTTCCTGTATTTGAGTTTTCCATTTCTGTCATCTTCCTCCGCCGTTTCGCCTTTCCCTGAGGATGCTTCCCTTCCTTCTCATAAAATTCCGCATCTGCATATGCTAGTATACTGCTTCCTCAAACTCTCTCCTTTCCTTAGCTTCATCTCTATCTCCTCTCCTTCATCACTTATTCTCTCGTTTCCTTCTCCTCTTTGTCCATTTTCCACTCTCTGCCGCTTCTCTTTCTCATCATTTTCTCTCCCACGTTTCTTCTTTTTATTAGCTCTCAAAGTTTAAGCTGTTGCAATGTTTATGCTGAAAAGGTGCAGCGAAATACGATCCGTTTTGTGAAGAATTGCTATGATAAATTAGTGAGCGTTACTCATATGCTTCAGGATGCAGGATAGAATCTTTAGAAGATTTAAACAAAGGATAAATTTACTAAATGAATTCAGAGAAAGCAAGTTTACAGATGATGCAGCCTATATAATGCGTCCTGCATGTCACATAGACCGTTCTGATACCGCGGGGAAATAGTTTCTAGAAAGAATCGATTCAAGAATTCATTTTTTCCTCGAACGATTCACGAAAGTAATCGATTAGTGAAGA
Organism: Ladona fulva; assembly: GCA_000376725.2. Taxonomy (NCBI): domain Eukaryota; kingdom Metazoa; phylum Arthropoda; class Insecta; order Odonata; family Libellulidae; genus Ladona; species Ladona fulva. Next base: position 203,235 of record KZ308158.1, read on the forward strand.
GAGTCTAGGTGCATGCACCCCCTGGCACACGCCGGAAGGCGGTTGCAGGATATTTGCATATGCAAAGACGTTTACAAGTTAGATTCATTTTTCGCGAAAATACTATTTTCTCTCTGATACTATGAATATATAGTTATTGATGTAATATATTCGATATCTTCAACAATAAATTATAAATACTAGATTTGGAAATATTGAAGCGATTTAAGTAAATTTATAGTTAAAAATTTTAATATTTTCACTCCTCGAAATAAGTATACTCATTGGCCGTTGCTATAAAAGTATCCATGGCAAATATATGTTAGTGAAAACCTATTGATATGATCCACTTACTCATTAATAACACGCTCTTATTCCTCATCGATGAATGGTGTCTCATTGCGTCTCTGTCGTCAATTATCTACTATTGAGTATTCCCTATTGTAGAAATCTCGTAATTCTGCAGTGTTGCTAAGTCTGTAAGTACATTGATGAATATGTAGTTATAATAAAATGGATTTATGTCTCCGAAATTTTATTCTTTAATTTTCACGATATTTCGCAATAATAGTTCTTCTGAAGATGCAGACGTGAGGGTTTATTGCTCCTGCTTTCCGATGGATTGAGATATTTATTACTCGTCATAGCTGTTTATAGCATAAGCATACTTTTTTTCTTCTAGTGTGGTACCTTTAAAGTTTTATATTTATCTTTCTTATTGTGTAAGATTTCCATGAAAAATCAGGATTTGCAATGTACTCGTATGCACATGCCCTCCATGTAGGAAAGTTTTCTCCTCTATCTCAAAATCAGACTCGTATATCGGACATCAGAAGATGGTTATTTACTGATGGTGATAGAGTAATTTATTCTAAGGCCGATAGTGACGGAGTACTATCTTTCCCAAAACATTGGGATAAATGCAGTCATATACACATGGCGCAGGTGATTTCCCTACTGTTGAATGGTCATTTGCTTGATCGAGATGCATGATTTTCTATTTGTGCTTTTCATTCTATACATTTTCGAATTTCGCGGTGCCATCGCCAATCGGTGCATGCTTTCAAATAGAATCAAGTTCAGTCGAGGTCTTTTCGAGTTCAATTAAAAAAAAGCCAGTGTTTGGTGTCCTTTAATTTACTGAAAGTGAACCATTCGTACTCATCCGAGAAGGATGCATACATTTCTATAAAATTTCGGTAAATGAACCAGATTGTTTTATCCTTAGGGAGAGTCCCGACTGAAAGACCTTTAGAAAGGACCTATTTTAGAAAACGTATTAAATCAGTTTGTAGTCTAGAGCACGATTTTATATAGATATCCCAATTTTTTTGCGTTTTTTAGTATTTAAGCTATTTGAATATTTTTACCTTACCTTTCCTTTATCACTGCCTTACAGTTATGTTTATCGGGGGGTTATAAAAATCTAAAATTTAACCTTTTTTTGGGAATTTTACGTATGTTTTTCATTTTACATCCAGTAAACAATCTTCTGCCATTTTTCTACTCTCATACGGTTACTTTTTATTAATAATTTTCCGCCGAGGAAAATATGAAGCAGAGGGAGAAAAAATTGGCCTCAAATATCCAATATTTAATCAGATTAAATGTAAAGAGAGACTTTCCAGCCATGATTCCCTTCCAACCTTTGACTTACCTTTCCTTCCCATCCCTGTTTTATTTCCCGTCTATTATCTCTCCATTGCTTTTTCCCTTGTTTCACTTCCGCTACATCTCCCGTGGCAACCGAGTTGTTACACGTGCCTCTCTTATTAAGCCTTATCTCATCCACCGCTTGGAGCAAATGGTTATAGATCCGCGTCCCCTTTCCAGCAGTTCCTTATACGCCAATCACGGAAGGGTCTTATGCTAGTGAACCGTGCCTAGGGAACCTCCAATCCGTAAAGAGTTTTCAGCCACGCAAACACGCTTTGTGTTCCGCAGGGTCAGTCCCTGTTCGCCGGATAAGGATCCGATTAAAAAAGTTTGGATTTTTCTCGTATTCGTGTCGATAATGCGCGTGATTGTCACCGTTTACGCGAAATTGGGATCATAAAAAGGTATCGTGGAAATTTTCGGGCAAGTGTGGCGTTTAAGTCGGGATAAATTTCGCATCGGGCGAAACCTTAAATTAAGTCGTGTAGAAAACAGATCCGATATGGGTTTCCCTTTCGTAATCTCTGCGAAATCTCGCAAAAAATCTTTTCCAGGAAGAGTTTTTCGTGCCTGTCGTAATGGAGGCTTTTTTAAATTTATCTCAAATCAAATGTGTCCTTGCGCAAAAAGCGCTTTCGTATCGCTGATTTTACGTAATTGTATTTCTTATTCCTGGTTTTAATGATCACGGGAGTTGAGATGGCTATCGAAATTCTTCGCATCAATTTATCGCTGCCTTTGAAGCTTGCCCTGATTTTAATTGCGAGTACCACGAGGAGTTCTTTGAAGTGAAAAATGTTAAATATTAATACATGAATTCCTACCCTTGCTAGTCGGAGCCAATTTACCTCTCCACTTTACTTTGAAATCGGCCTCGTTCTGGAAACTAGGTGAAGTTGGAATGAGGAAGCGTTCCTCTGAATTATATTCCATCCAGTTTACTTTTTCTTCTCCTCACTCCTTTTTTCCATCGTTATTATCTTCTTCAATTGTAGTTCAGATTTAGCTACGATGCCCTTTATGAGGCAAAGAATGAACTTATAGGACAAGAATGTTCTTTCATCTGCTTATTTTCGCGAAATGTTGGAAGATTCCCCTTTAAGTATATCATTTCAAATTCCATAGAGTAACTGCAGGCGTTTCTCTTCATACTTATATCAATTGAAGGTGCTACTTACGTGGTTAGATGTCTAAATTCGGCCAATACCAACCACCGTAACGACTATAGCAGAACTAATTCTAACAGAGTATTAGCGTATTTCAAATTAATAAATTATGATGTATGAAGTCAATCTCTTATCACGTTCACGCTCGTCTCAGTCATGCGTTTTGGTGGGAATCGACCTGAATTGCATGTCACAGTTCACTAATGGCAAAAATTAATATGATTTTGCCTTTCTTTTATATTATGAAAGACGTGATTGCAGCGTAAAATGGAATCATCCTTTTGATCTACGAATTACAGGTTGGTGTAACAGCTCAATTTCCATTGAAATAAAACCTCTCATATCAAGTATGCTACGCACGCAATTATCGTTTATATCTTTCTGCGGAAAGGCCACGAAGCGTTTTATGTTGTAATTAGTTCTCCCATTTAGGGATATTTCTCCTGTCCATAGAGTTCCTCGAATTTATTGACAAATCGTTTTAAGGAAATAACTTGAAATATTACTTGGCGTCGAAAATTATACGAAATAACTAACGGAACATTCTTCCAAAGTATGAATTGTAGATAAAATTAACATGCACACTGCATACTATACATTAATATGCACACTGCTTAATCCCTGTAGCTTAACTTGTGGTAGATCGTCTACATCATCTTATTCTGAAGCTGAATCAAGTTTTAACAAGTAGGCATTATTAGTCATAAAATTGCTTCTTGTTTCACTATGTTAGCTAAAGAAGAAAGTGTCTCATCTATACCCAAAATATGGCTATATTCACGAAGGAGAAAGTATACTCATCCTTTCACGCATTAATACCACTTCTATGTGGTTATAGCGTAAAAAGGAACGACAGACACGTTGGTATGGGCGAAACGGCTGCTCACGCTAATTACACCCCTTTTTATATGTATGTATGTATTCAAACGACAGCGGACACATCTCCGTTGCATGCATAAGTAATTGGAGGGCCATGTCAAGGCTCTTAAATTTCGTCATTCCGACGTCTTTTAATGATTCCCTTTTCCTCCCGGACCATTTTCCTAATCCACGCCGTCTAATTGTATTCTCCTTCCAGCGTCCGCGAGCATGTACCCTCATCTGACCCATGAATATCATAGTCCGGTCGACCCATTTTCGTTCTTCCCGGCGAAAAAAAAAAATAGTTCTCTTTAACTTATTCAGTAGTTTACGCGGGTCGCGTCCGTTCTCTGTTAATAATTTTTCACTCTAGTAGTGGTAGGAGTAGCACAGGGGGCAGGACGTTCGCGGCGACTGCGCTGCCCTCTATGAAAACACTCGCAGAAGTCCCATTTAACCGTGAATTATGCTTTATTGGTCTCACAAGGAAGAGTTTTAGCAGTGTTTTCTACGGAAGGACGTAGTACTTGATTCGCGCGCTCGTAATTTCGTACGTATGAATGTGGGACGGAGTTGCGGATTTACTCTTTGTTTCTGCACATTGCTCATCTCATCTCATGCTGCAACCCCTTGTCTTTCCCTCGGACGATGGAGTTGGCAGGATGGCCTCGATTCAGAGCTTTATTGCTCGAGCTTGGTAGCCTTTCCTCGAGCCAGTGTTAATCTTTTCGTTCTTTTATTGCGAGTAATGCTCCTGCCTCAAGTTCAGAATTCTTTCTCTGTCGGGGTTCATTCGCTAAGGAGGACGGGTCATCTTTATTTTTTTTTTAAGAAAGCCGTCCATTCCGGATTCTGTTTTCTTGTCCTAGAAACTAATTTTTCTATACGATTCGCTCGGTTGGCATCGCCATTTGTTTGAACGTGGTGAAAATATTCCTCTTGACCAAGGAGCATCTTTATTTGTACAATTGTACTGTTCTAGGAAATTGAGATTTAAAACGATTAAAGATCGTTAGTTCTTATATTGCACTGATTAAAATATTGCGTGATGATTATATTTTCTTAAAATCTAACGTATTTACGTAATAAGCCGGTGAAACTATTAATGGTAAAATAATGTACTACTATATAACTGTGATGGTTTCCTAATCAATGATTTTTTATCGACTTGCGACGTTCAATTTCTATTCCAATCCTATTTTACATACTTTTATTCTAAGGCCGATAGTGACGGAGTACTATCTTTCCCAAAACATTGGGATAAATGCAGTCATATACACATGGCGCAGGTGATTTCCCTACTGTTGAATGGTCATTTGCTTGATCGAGATGCANACTAAAAGGTATTAGCTTTAAAATGAAAATAAAATTCACAGTTGCTGGCAATGTTTTGTGGAAATACATCATGAAGAGAATGAGAATAGTTGTACTTTTTCCACAATATATTTATTATTAAAAACAAACAATAAAAACTCACGACTAGTTTCGGCGAATGATCGCCATCATCAAGTGATGTGAAACTAGTCGTGAGTTTTTATTGTTTGTTTTTAATAATAAATATATTGTGGAAAAAGTACAACTATTCTAATTTTCTTCATGATGTATTTCCACAAATCATCGCCAGCAACTGCGAATTTTATTGCATCGTATTGGCTCAGAAAACTGAAAAACGAAGCCAGTATACTCATTTCACGTTCGGACTGATTAGTATACTGCAGAAGTGGTCTATTAGTATTCTCCTGCGATATAATTTGACTCTAATTATAAGTAGTTATATAATTACATGACTGCGGTATGATGAAGTCTGCTGAGTTTCGGAATAATGTGGAGGAAAAGGATTTTTGTTCGTTTTCTGATTTGCTTTTACTTTTTATTCAACAAGCAAAACGGTCTTTTGCAAAGTCTGGTTTATTGAAATCCTTTGGAATAATAATAATGCTTTTATTAGCTTAAATTCGTCCAAATTGTAAGTTGCGATCGATCTTTCAGTTATCGATAGGTCGATCTCGATCGAGCTGTCAGCCAAGCTAGTCAAATTGCACGCTTCAAAACACCCATTTTCTTTTAATTAATCCCATAAAGTTCCTCTCAAGTATCCCGCCTAGTTCCAAACGAGCCGTAGGTCGAAGAAATTTCCAATTGTCCAATTGCGAAGGACTCGAAAAAAAACAAGGAATTTTTTCCATTGAGAGAGTAGGTTACTTGATCCCTGAACCATAGAGGAAAAAACAAGAGAAGAACGATAAATCGCCTCCGACGTAGTGACGTCGTTCCAATTGGGCCTCCATAATTTTAGAATGGTGGAGCAAATGGACGGAGAGAGGCGACCAATTAAATTTCAGAGATGGAGTGGTTGATGTCCGCTCGCAAACAAGTCTGCGGAGTGCTATGAAATAATTCTCCTTTTGAAAACTCAGTTCCATCAGCGCGACATGCTAACTGCATCGCCGTCCCATTTCGGCGAATTCGCGCCGCTTTAATTTTATTCATAGTTTCCGTGTCGTAGATGTGGAGTTTGTTGCAGTTTTATTGTACAGGAGTGGTTCCGGTTGAGTGGGGAGCTTCTTTGAAAAATCACCGGGAGACTGCTGGATAAAAGGTGATTCGTGTTTTAATATGGGATTCGAAGATTTGGACAATGAAGTAAATCACGCCGAATTTTATCTACCTGATTTTATTTTTTTCCCATTTTTTGCACAATTGTAAGTGTTTATCATTTAGTTTAGTGTGCAAAGAATTGATTGGTTTAGAGTTGTGAAATACAGAGTGTTTAAAAGGTCCTCATCCGATTTTAATACGCTGTATTTTATTGAGTTACAAACATAATTCAAAATGAAATACACTCAATTTAGATTTAGATTCAAATGTTTTTAAGGTCGTTACTAATGTTCAATGTGTCCTCCTCCGGCCGCATGGCGAATACGAATGGCATGGCATCAATACGAAGTTAGCATGTCTTGTGTGAACATGACGGTATGAGATGTGACTTGGTGGAACTCCTTCATAATCACAGAGAAAGAAAAACTCACTTTGTAGAGTCCACAAAATAAATTATATAATATTATTATAATATTAGGTGACCGATGTTGAATTGCTGAACGTCGCACAGTTGTAACAGAATTGCACTCATGGAACTTCAGAACGCTAAACGCTTTCTGTTGTAAGGTCGACATCTTGAATAACACTGACGGGACTGTATCCTCACGCGCATAATAGAGGCCTCTACAGGCAACACAAAAAAACTTGAGAACCTCCTTTTTCAAATGGTAGTTGGCTCATTCAAATGCCATAAACCGTTTTCGCACTAGAAGACTTTGTAAACACCCTGTATTTTATTAATTAATTTAGAGAATCTGGGATAAAATTTAGTCTAAATATATTTACATTATTTTCGTTTTCGAACTTAACTCTTCACCATTTGAAACTATGCCGATATCGCATTAAATATTCGACGTAAATAATACACCTTTACCGTAACACATTCTCTAAGGACAAAGGATAGAGAATCAGGAGTAACTTTGTGGTAATTATTAACATTCAAAAATTCCATGAGGATAAACTTTTACTACACCTCAGATACAAGAAGGACTCGATCATTGTTTCGTATCCAAGCTACATCTTCAGGTTAAGTCTAAAAGTTTATCCTCATTAACATTTTCTCTAAAGACAATAATTTTACCATCAGTCAATATGTGTCACTCCTTTTTTAATGCTAAAGAGTGTCATTATGCTGCACTCATGTGGGGTTGACCAATTCTTGCGTTCTGGCTGATCAAGTATACCTCACTACCTCACTCCTCATATATTCTAGTAAGCCTCATTATTTTTCTTCAGCTTCTCTTATGTAATAGTTGGAGGGATAGGAATACAACCAGCCTTCGAGCTGACGACCTGATAATAGATAAAGAAATTGCAGCAACAGTTATTATGTCTATGTAAGTACCCTGCAAGCCGCCTTTCGGCAGAGGGTGCATGCACCGTGACTCTATTCCCCAATCGAATAATTTCGATTATCATAAATATCACGTAAGACTTACATACATACATACAAGAGTAGTTTAATTACGGGAGTACTTGGTCCCTTTTTTCACTTCTTAGCTTATATTATTGTTATATCCTTTTCTTCGTCGGGGTCGGTACTTGTAAATGAAGTACGTTTAGCTACATTTAGCTAATTCCACAGAAATCGATTTACAACGGAGGACATTTCCGGTGCGTAAGATCGATGTCGCAGAAACAGGAAATAGAGGCGTTTTAAATGGTAGGCAAGTGATGAAAGCATTGTAAGGGAGCGAAGCATGAACTGATAAGCTAAGCGACGGTGTTAAGGGAGTGGAAAAAATGGATTCTCAGCCGAAATGGCTCAAAGATAGAGGATGCGGAAAAGGAAAGCAGTGGAGATGAAGCGATGGGCAGGTTTATGGGAGAGGAAGAGAGATGATTAAAAGATCCCATCGAGATTTCTTTCCTCCGCAACTTACGGAACGGGGATGCTTGGAAAAATGGAATCCCTCTCGTGTGAAATACCATCGGAATTCTCGTTGAATCTTCCTTTTCTTTTTGCAGTCTTTTATGATATGCGATTTATAGTACTGGTATTGAACTCTAGCAGTATTTTTTATGAATAGTGGCTTCTGGGTTAGCTATACAGACGATTGCCGATGTAAGTGAAATTTCGAACGCGCGAATGCATTTGAACATGTCATTGAGAACTATTTTTGTATGCGGTTCTGGAATTGCACCAGTATGTTTTTTTTTCCTTTACGACACTTTAGAAAAACGGGTTTCATTCAGCATTAACGATAATGTTAAACGTTATTTGCCATTCACGTTTCATATACACTCAGATAAGCTAGATGAAAGAAGGTACTAAGGTAGACTCAATCTCTCCATTTAATGAAGAAATATTACGAGTCTTATTATTATTGTTTTTATTTATATTATTATTATTATCATTATTACTGTTATTATTGTTACTTTATATTGCGTTCTCGCCACAAAGTGACGGCGTTATAGATACGGACTGATGTCAAGTTCCATATGATTACAAAACTTATTAGTCCTCATTTGAAAATTATCTAATTAAGTGACAGGTATCACAGACTTTTGAATTGCATATAAGTTAATTTCAACGTTTAATTTTACCAAACTGGCTGCCAGTGTTTTTACTACTACCCCTGTTATGGATATAATTATGGGAACTATGGTTATATATTTTTTAACTTCCATTGTATTTTTTATTTCTATTGCTAACTTGGAGTAGTTGGTTATTTTTGTTGAGTATGTGCTTTGAAGATTGGAGTTGCGAGTTGCTGCAATGCCAATTATTATACCTTCCTGATTAATTTTATCAATGAAAATCATATCCGGTCTATTGTCTTTAATGGTGAGGTCTGTCATGATTTTTCTATCGCAGTATAATTTGTATTATTATCGTTATTATTATATCGTTGTATTATTGTATTCATCATATTTATGTTGCTCTCCGTTGTGTATAATATTATTGTAACGGTGTATTACTTCGTTTTCAATCGAAAAGAAGTAAAACTTTTACTATCTCATAGTCCCTGAAAGTAACTCAGCACTAATTTAGAAACAATTTATATATTTCGGCACCCCTTTTCGAAGAAAGTCGTAACATTTGTATCTGTATAGAGAGCAGCAATTTATTTTTCATGGGCGTGAAACAGGCCAACTGGGCGACGTAATGGAACGAGTAATCAAATTAGCGACTTCATTTATTCTCCCTTCTTTTTCGATTCGAAAAATTGACACGGCCCTATTTGACGGGTCGATTCCCGTAGTTTTATTCCTAATCCTGTTGTACGTTTAAGAGACCCATTTTTCATCAAATATCCGAGTGATTCATTTCCTTTCTACAAGGGTTTCGAAGGAATAGGTACATACCCATTCGATACATTTTGCCGATAGGATTTTATCTTTTGTTTTTCTTCCACCCATTTTGAGCTGTAAGTAGGGTTTCCGAAATGGGGCATTTTTGCCCCGAGACTTCGACTTTAACAGTCTTTCTCCAGGTTTTGGGTTCCAGATAAGTGTCTCTGTGTGTTAGTGTGCGACTTACGGAACAATGAACGAATTTCGTATATATTCAATCAGTATCACTTTGTTCTGGAGCAAAATGTAAATTTAATCACACGAATAACTTTTTAGCGTTATTATCAATAAAACACACTATCTTGGTCGAAACATTCCATTGCTTTGTGAAGATTCAGTAATGTAGTCCTTTCTATTACTTATTAATGTGAATGATACGAGTTGAAAATTTCCGTTTGGAAGTGAAACATTGCTGAATATATAATGATTGTTATTACATGATTTCATCTCGTTCAACGGTTTAGGCAGATAGCCAGGGCTTCTTGGACCTAACTGTATTCAACTCATAGCTTTTAAAGAAAATTTCGGGGCCCAGAAAGCTGCTGTTATCCCAAACTTCTCAACCTCTAAGGATGTCCCTGAACGTATCTCTAATACTTATCCATAATTAACGAGTAGTTTTTTGATAAATTTTCAAGATAAATAAGTACATTCATCACTGTGTCAGCTAAAATAGGTTGCCCATTCAGATTATCCTAGCCTCAGATTTCTGAATTTCTGGGTTGAGAATGTCTTACAGTTGGCCACCCTGGTTCTAAGTCCCTTTCACTAGCAAATCTTCGTCTTAGCATATCCATTTCTGTAACAGCTAAAGTAGAATGTCCATTCAGATTATTCTAGTCGCAGACTAAACTTTCTGGGATGAGAATGTCTTACAGTTGGCCTCCCTGGTTCTAAGTCTTCACTCTTCCACTAGCAACTGATCATTTTATCATATCCTTTTCTGGATATGCTAAGACGATCATTTGGAGTTGAAAGTGTCGTACAGTTGGCCACCCTGGTTGTAAGTCTCCCCCCCAAACACTCTCACTTTTCCCCTAACCTTTCTTTCCCTAATACTCTGACCTGTAATGTATTGACTCCCATCTCTTAACCCTTTCAGCCCGCCTCGTGTATCCTCACAATCTGATCCTCTCACTCTTCGACATGGGTTTGCCCCCTTTGGCTTTCCAGGAGAGAGAAAGGGAATCAAATGGGAGATAATCCACTTTCCACAGCTTCCTCCTCTCAATGGCTTCCATCTGAATTTCTTTTTTCGAGCCTCGCGCGATATACCTGCCCTCTGGAGTAAATCCACTCCATCCGACCTTTTTCGAAGCAGGCGCGAGGGTTTATTGCTCCTTTCTCTCCGATGGATTGGACGGAGTCTTCGGAGCGTTCTGTAGCGGGTTTGCGCGCGATTAAGATTTGTCTGTTAAAAAACAAAATACACGCATTACTCAGAAATGAACGGTAAAGTATTTAATTGCGAGAGAAAAAGTTGGTATATTTGGGCCTACTTTGCGAGTTTAAATTTTGATTTTATCTTTTCAGACATCGAAGTGATGATACTTTTTTGGAAATATAATATTTTCCTTTAATTTGTTAGATACTTAATTGGAAACTAATGGTCATGTGATATACATGTATTAAAAAAGTTGTATTTTAGTATCTGAATTAGAGAACAATGGAACAATTTTGTTCATCACAGAATCATTGGACATAATAATAGTACCGTGAATTTATTGTTAAAACCACAATAAAATTGACAAACTTGTACAATTCCACAGTATAAAAGAGACACGACCGGTTTCGGCGATCTACGCCATCATCAGGTGCATGGAAATTTCTTTCAGCGCTATTTATAGTACAGGAAAAGTGGGGGAAGGACAGGGGAGGTAAGGGGTAATGTTAGAGACATAGAATAAAGCAGGGGGAAAGGAAGGGGAGCTTTAAGAGGTTGAAACAGGATAATTATGTAAGGGAGGAGGAGGGGGTAATGAGGGTAGTATGATCGTTAAGGTGGATGACGAATTTTGTGAGAAAAGATATTCATTGGTAAGATAGTGGGATAAATATCTGTGTTTTCCGTGCACTTGATGATGGCGTAGTACGCCGAAACCGGTCGTGTCTCTTTTATACTGTGGAATTGTACAAGTTTTAACAATAAATTTACGTTATTATGGAGTTCCACCAAGTGTCATTTATCAAGTTTGATTTTATAATAATAGTAATTAATATAATAATAACAACGTCTTAATTAGATTTTAGGCGAATTTTGGTCTTAAGAGACCAATCTTACAATTAACCTTTATTCAAGACACGAACAACCATGCCTCACCAGGATTCGAACCCGGGACTCCGGCTTTGCTTGGCTAACATACTAATCACCACGCCACCGAAGCCTCTAATAGGAGGTTTAAAAACTGGGATCCGGATAGCCAATTGGGTAACGTGTTCGCCTTCGGTGAAAGCGGTCCCGGGTTCGATTCCCGGTGAGGACACATTTGCGTAAACATTCAACTCTCGAAGCACTTGTAACAACACTACTAGGTTTAAAAACACTGCTAAAGCCGTATGTTGGCAGATGGAGCTTGCGTTTGGAAACAAGCGGAAAATTCCGGTTTATAAATACTTAGGAATTACCCAATGTGCATTTCAGAAACAGTTTTCTTCTTCAAGAGTGCCCACTAAGGAACTAGAAGTGTTTATGGAGTTTTTTAAACCTCTAATTCATTAACAACCTAGTTCAAATATGCTGTCCTTTTATTTACCTAATATTTTTGTTAAGAGTATTTAAATTAATTTGGATGTGATTTACGAGTAGCTTCGCGCTGAAGCACGTAGGCCGTGAATTGTACCTAACTATTAATTGTAATTATTCTAATTATACCTACTATTGTGGAGCTCTTAAAGAGGATAGTTTGGGGTAATTATGGAAATATTAATTACGAAAGGATTGAAATTTCTTTATCTTATGCTAGAGCTTCCATTATAAT
>KZ308158.1:216224-230402 GCA_000376725.2 Ladona fulva
ACACTTGAAAATGACGCTTATGCGTCGAAACATGTCGTGTGTCTGATGTAGTTATGTAGTATTGTGCAAAGTTATTTGAGATTAAATTTACCAGTTTCCCTTGAAAAGTGGTTATTTTTTCAACACCTGTCATGGAATACTAAAAAGTAAATCGCCGCTCCGTCGAATTTAAATAAGGGCTATTTGGTAAAATTTTCTCATTTTTTATGCCATACTTTTAATGCAGGTCCTCGAATATTTACGAACTACAGCAAGTCAGCCAAATAAAGAATAATTTTTACAAACCGGCTAGTCATGTATGCTTTTCAAAGGCAGTATCGCTTGCTCCTAACTCAAAACAATCGCCGTCAAAGCCGTAGAGATATCGATGGGTATCACTATAATTAACAGGACATTGCTTATTAATTCGCATTGTTTTCGTGTCGCTGCTTGAAAAGATCCCATCTCCCTCAGCGCTATATACATATATCTCCACACATCCAATGCACCCGAATCACCCCCTAGCATGCTCCACAGGAGGGTCCATTGTACGCGATTAATTAATCGATAAAAATCTCCGCTTCGCCCCCAGCGCACACCCAAATTAAATTCCCGCGTCATCGTAATTGATATTTTTGACTAATGGCGGGGGGTCCGCGCTTTCGTCATACGGGCGGTTCCGTGCGCAAATCAGAACCGTTAAAACCCCTCTTATGTTCGCGTGCGTGGGCGAAATGGCAGTTTGGTTTCCGTCGGTCGGTGATCAGGGCTCTAAAAGCCATCCGCAGCGCCTATCCGCACCTTCCAAATGCCCCGCGCTCCCCCATGACTCCACGGTCAACCTCATGCCGATCTGCGTTATGAAAAAAAAATCTATCACACGTGCCACCCTCTCCACCAATGTGTTTCGCCCAAATCCTTTGGCCTCTCCGAATGGCCCCAACGCAAAACCCTGTCCTTGTATCGATCAAACCCTATCTGGCTTCCACGCACCATCTATCTCGGGCTTAACTCCCTTCTGATCTATCAGCTGCACCTTCCTGCTTTCTCCGCCTCTTCCTTTCACGCAGTGTCTCATAGTTTGTTAGATAAGTGTATCGATTGTGGTTTTATGATCTGGTTACTTTTAGTTTCGCACCCTTTCTCTTCTCCTGTATGGAGTTAACTGTATACAGTAAAGAAGTAAGAGTTAAGGTAATAAGGGACTAGAAAGTCTCATTCTCGGCTTCAATAAAGACGTTTTATTATTATTATTATTGCTGTAGTTGTTGTTGTTGATGATGTTATTATTATAATTATTGTTATTGTTGTTATTGCTATTATTATTATTGCTAACGTTAATCAGCCGATTCTGTTGATATTGCTATTTCTGGATAGATAATCATAATGATAGATAATCATAATGATATATATCATAAAGATCTTTCAAGTTATCTGAATTTGTAGACATATTCTACGGTATTTCGACCCTTTAATAAAGGGAAATAGTGAATGACTATGGATATTGGTTTTTAGGTAGATGTTTCTATATCTTAGATTTATAATTTCATCCTTTTATGTGATAGGCATTATCATCATTATCATTATTTTTGATAGTTATAGTTTCAATACTACTTCTCCATTATAACAGACTATTTTTATAGGAAAGTTTAAACGCTTCTTTAAGATGTTTTTTGTATGAATGGACTAAAAGCTAATAGCAAATGGGATTTGGAAGCCAACTAGTATTATGTTGCCTCCATGTTTGCGTGCATTTCCCCTTCCTTCTTTGGGAGATTGTTGCTGTGCGCAAGGGATTCAAAATTCCGGAAATCTTTTCGTCTCTTCCTCAGTAACTCCATTCCAAAACCTCTTCCTGTGTCCAATACTCTCTCTTTCCCAACTAAATGTATCCCTTCCGTAATGGAACACCGGACCCCTATTTCCCCCTTAAAACCTTTTCAAGCGATGCGGTTTCCTCCCCCGCAAAAAATAAATCCGAGGCGACTGAAAGGGTGCCTTTCTCTCCCATGCACCGTTCGAACGCATGTTGAGCCCATCTTCGGCTCCCGCACGAATGCAGACTGCGCTAATAATTAAAATCACCCCATTTTTGTCATTGCTGTTTTTAGCGCGGGGTCTGGGCAATCGTTTTTCTTTTTTTCCCCTATCCCTCGCCAGTTTGTTTCGTCTGCCGTTGGTTTGAGAGGATTGGGAGCTGTCGGTGTCAGATTAGGACTTGTTTTGGTTACGATTTTGTTTACGTGTTGCTAGGGATCGTCGACGACGGATAATGCGCTTAAAATTCGTATTTTTTCCTTTTTTTTCTGCTGCGTTCCCTCATTTGGTCGAGTCTTTCGTGAATGTTCAAGACACCCAAGTTGGAAATCTGGGTACTGGATTCGAGTCTCGATAATCGGGTGTTTTCTGGTATCGTGATTTCTAGGGTATGGTTGTACCTGTTTATCATATCATAAGCCATTTTCAATCCGATTTAGGCCTCCCCAAGCGCTTTCCAATTCTCTTTATACAGAGCTTCTCGTTTCTATGTTTCCCCTCGGTACTTGATGATGTCTCTGTTCCATCGGTCATTTGGTCTTCTTCTTGGTCTCTTCACATTTCCTGGTGTCCAGTTGAGAACTAAATTAAGTAAAATTTTCCACTCGTAAATTGGCCCACCAGTTCCGGAAAATAATGGCATTTATGCGGGTTTTAATTTTAACATTGAACCCATTCATAATACAGGAGACATTTTCATGCAAGAAGATACTGCTCTCAAATTGAAAGATTTAAGCTTTTTTTCCCAGTAATGGAATAATTTCCATCGTCCTTTGAAAGAGACTTATGATACGTATTTGAAAAGTGAAAGGCCTCGCTTTTATGTAACATAATTCGCTGTTAAAACATACAATTCTTTCTCTCTTTGCAAAAAACGATCCTTTATTTTAGCGGTAATGAAGGCTTGATTTTCGTTAACGATGCTGGAACGAGCCTTAATTTATCCTCTTTCCACTTCTAACTAATTTTGCAGTCAATTTTCCAGTTAATCCAGGTGGTAATCGAAAGTTAAACAAATTTATCTCATGATTTATTCATGTGTGCTCTTGAGTTTAATGGAAAAAATCGTGGACTAATTCCTCTAAAACAACATTATCGTCACTCTGAGGCAATCATTTGCAGAAAAATTTGCCGAAAATTTTATACACTAATCTTTTCTAAATATGGAACAAAGTATATGTTCGACTTTTTGTATTCTTTTTATTTTGTGGCTTTCTGCCACAGGAAATTGATAAATGTTATTGTTTTTAATGTCACTATTGTTATTTTTGTTAATGTTGTCATTATTATTATTATCTTATTATTATTGTTTTTGTTATCATCATCATCATCATCGTTATCATGATTGTTTTATGTTTACACGAATTGTTGGAGAAAAGCATTATAGCAATATCCTAATCGGAAAATCATGTTCGACCTGAATGATATCGAATATCTATGGTTTCTGATTGGAAAGTTAAGTTTTATTAGTAGATAAAGACATGATATTCCTTCTATAAATTTAATTTGTGTAATTTCTTAACTTATACTCCATTTATGGAAGCAAATTTAAGCATTACGTTTAAATTTAATTAATGACAAAACTTGTACAAATCTATGAAATTCATAAATTTATTAAGTAATTGTAAAAAAGGATTTTGATTGCGGAGTATCGTTGAAGTATCGCTCTTGGATTTATATGTCGTTTAGTTCAAAATTTTAGCGATTATGTAACACCGTACTGTGACGTCATTTAAAGGGAAAAAGTAACATTGCCTTTTTGCACTATACCTTTAACGTACTGATTTTTAAATCATATTAGAGAGGTAGCACGTGTCAGCAACGGATTATAACGACTTGGGGTGAATATTTTTTGACGAATTCCAAATTTTCGTCAGGTTGCACGCTTTCATATGTTTATCGGCTTGAAAATAAACATGAAAATCGCTATTGTAATTTATGTTGGTGGAAGTAAAACCTTAATTTCTTGTGTTTTATTTGCTACAAATTTTTAATCTATGTCACGTCGCACCACCATAAAGGTAATGCCGCTTTTTGAATATTTCTCGTCTATCTACATCTACATAAATACCCTGCAAGCCGCCTGTCAGCGAGTGGCAGTGGGTACGTACTCAGGTCTCTACGTTAACCGCAACTTTATCAGTCTCTGGTGCTTGGATCGTAATTACTCCGATTTAATGTCGTGTAGCTGCGTAATTTGCGATTCATCATCCAGCCACAAAGACGAAATTTGGCCGTGACGCGTTGTCAAATTTCAAAGGAGAGAGAAACTCCTTTATTCGCAAAGCGAAATTATTCGCAAACTTTGAGTAGCGTGCGGCTCATTCAATGGAAATCTATAACGTCGGTGAAATCCACCCTTTCTTCCCGTGGACCGTTGGGAAAGAACCGGAGGAGGGCAGAATGGATTTCATAAAGCCACAGAAAATTAAAACGTATCAAACCCCTTCCGGGAGTTGAAAAAATTATCAGTGTTTTAAAAGATTATTTTATACACCGTTGGAGCGCATTTGAGACCGTGGTTTTTCTTTCGGTTTTTCATCCCTCCCACGCTAGTGAGGTGTTTGATTTCCCCAACGGTATGAATGTTTTCTTCCCTTTGATATCGTTTGCTTTTAGTTACGAGCTGGTGATTAGTTAAGATAAGGTGCGAGGTTTACAGCTGATTAGTGTGGTAGTGGAAAATCCTACTCATTTGTAGATTTACCTCGAATATAGAATGAGGAATTTCTTTCTGGGAAAACTTACAAGATTCTACGATCCCGATAATTAAATTCAACCCTTATAAACATAGTGACAGTTCTTATTTGTACGTAAATATTTTTCAAATAGGCCACAATCGGCTGGAAATACTTCCTAGCTATGTACGGTCGCAGATTATGGAGTAATAAGTGTTTACTCGTTACTACAACAAATGTTTCTAATAGTAACACAGTTATATAGTAATTCAGTGATACATACTATTAGCTGCAACATTGTAATCACGAATATACTTTATGGTCTCATTGAACAATATTAACTGTATTCTTATTGCAATATTAAGACGTTTATAAGTATCCTAACTCTTTCCATTATATATACTAAAATTAAAACAGTTCCAAAAATAAAGATGTTACATAACGGCGGATAGAGCTAGTCTTCTTAAATTTCTGTTATGAGTCACTCTGTATCATTTATCAGGAGCTCTAGCATTTATACATGAAAGATTACTTGTTGGTAAGTTTTGTATCATTCATTCTTCTAATAAAAAATGTGTGCAGACATCGAAGGTGGAATGTTTAGCCTAGTAGCCTACCAACAGTGAGGTTTCGGGTTTGAATCCCTGTTGATCGCGTTTTATCAGGTTTTAGCCATGTATTCGTCCCTTGCTTTTGTCAAAGTCTCTCTTATGGTTGTTCAATAAAGGATGCTCGTGAGTTTCACTTGTAATATTTAATTCAGAAGGAGATACTTTTCTTTGGGTTAAACAAGAATATACTCCACCAAGTATCGCTTTAATCGTCCTATTATACAACGGCTAATGAAAAAAACTAAGTAAATAATAACAATTTTCTATTTTAATTTAGTTTATACAAAAATAGATTCCTTCAGACCCGTCTGTTGACAAAACGTCTATAATATAAATATAATTTCTCGACATAATATTAGAATACATTAATTTGACTGCTCATAAGTCACTTATAATAATAATATAGTAATGATAATGATGGTCGTGATGATGGTGATGATGGTGATATCGGTGATAGGGGTGATGATGATGATAGTAATAATAATATAATAATGATTATAATAATGATAATGATGGTCTTGGTGATGATGATGGCGATAGTGGTGATGCTGATGATAGTAATAATAATANGGTGATAGGGGTGATGATGATGATGATAGTAATAATAATATAATAATGATAATAATAATATAATAATGATAATAATAATATAATAATGATAATGATAATATAATAATGATAATGGTGCTCGTGATGATGATGATGGTGGTGATGGCGATAGTGGTGATGATGATAATAATAAAACGACTTTATTGCTGGGCGACTTTGAGACTAATTAGTCACTTTTTACATATAACCCTATGATAGTTACTTCCATTAGTTAATTTCTACGAATTATATATTCCTGACACATTGGATGCGCATGTTGTCATCGTATAGAGAAGCAGAATTGACTTGGGGAACCTTGAATTTTAATGTATCAAGCAGTTACATGTCGCGTGCAAACTCCATGTTTAGCGCACGGTCCCAAAAGTTATCGCAACACAGTCGTAGCATTTTCTCTTCCCTCGGTGTTGCGATTTCTCTCTCCATAATCCGCAATTCCCGCTGCGGTAAACATGAGTGTAGAGACGTCGCAACCGTGCGGTGGTCACCCTTTTTACTTCGGCTTATTCAAGTCGTGTCCCGTTCGAGTTTACCGCGAAATCCTCTCTCCGCCAATGAAAACGCTAACTAATGCTCTGAATAGCGAAGGCACACCGAGTCACGTCAGAGCCGTGCATCGTTAGGCAAAGCCGAAAGTTTAAATAGGACGAGGAAAACATTTCTAGAGTCTGCTCGGAGTGGAAAAAGTGCTGCAAACAGGGCCGCGGTGGCTTACGGCGTGCATCTAACTTCTGAACGTCATTCGGAAGTTAACACGTACGAAAAAGGGAATGAAACGAAACGATCCGTTATGTCGCTTGCTAAAGAGAGAATTATGCATTTGCGGGCTTACGTAGTGCATGCGGATCATGGTAGTCGAACTTGACGGTTCGGGTGGACTGAGTTATTTGCGCAGTTCGAAATCACCGGTGAAAAATTATTTCAAACTATTGGTTAGCAATGTGTGTAACTTGAATATATGATCGTAAACACGTTAAAAGTGTCATTACTATTCGAGCCTTTCTTTGTGAGGTTAAGTGCCAATTGGTATTTCTTACAACCAATGTAATATGTCATTTTCCAAATATATATAAAAATACACTTTGCGTTATTTTTTAATTACCTTTGAATTTTTTGGAAAGATTATTAAATTGATTACTACAAATGCAGTCTCCATTTGCAAATGAAAACCTTATTCTTTAATAAATTTATGAAATATCACGTGTAACTGCAGGGAAACGAAGCTTCGTACCATAAAATCCACTCTTACGATCAGAAATTAAACATTTTGAAAAAGCAACAGCTATTGACTATACTTTAGTGAGCTTCTGATTCCAAAAGTTCAAATACTCATAAGTAAGCTCTCAAAACATTCCGTGTTTCTTAAGAGATTAACGTGACATTATTTTATAGCATTAATTAGATACATTTGAATAATAAATTCAATTTATTAAATAAAATCTTAAAACGTAATCACTTTAATTATTGAATTTATTTTATCTTCTGTGAAATTCATTAACTTGCTCATAATGCAAGAATGCTAAGTATTTTCATAAATAGTTTCCCTCGCTCTTGACGACATTAAAATCAAAAATAGGAAGACGAAACATAACATCGTCTATTTTCCAAATATAATTGAAATGCATTGAATGCATTTAATTTTGTCATGTAAAATTCCTTTTTTACAAACGACTTTTTTCATCAACGCATTACATTACAACGACATTACTCACCGTTATATTTGATATCCTCTTTCAATAAATGAGAAGATTCTTCTAAACTGCAACTCTTGATGCAAAAACTAACAATAAGTAGTTAATTGTGGCTGAAGGAACTTGTAATTCAGTTCAATACATGGAAATATTATTTAATGTAGTGTTAACCCAAAGGAAGCCTTAATCCTCGACTTTATTTTTTAACTACAAAAGAGCCAATTCCGCTAAACCAATTCGCTTTGAAAGCCCGTCCTTTGAACATACACCAATCAAAATTACAATCCGTCTTCAGTGTCATCAATAGATATCGCATCTCAGTAATCACTCCGCAGCAGCGATCAATTATCATTCATCAATTGATAGGTCAAGCGTCTATTACAGCTCCTATCTATTAATGCTTCGTTTATAGAATGTTTTCAGATTGATTCTGTGTTGATGGTATGCTGCGGATGACAAGGTGATTTCGAACTCGTGTATGGCAATTATACTAATATGATAAGCAAATCGCCTATATCTGTTGACGTATTTTGGCCAGATTGCCACTTCAGTGGCAACTAGGTTACTCTCAGCGAACTGATTAGGACTGCATTGCTGTTAGGTCTTACTTTGCCCATATTTTATCAGATGAAGCTTGCAGGAAATTAGTTTTCACACGCTTTCTGGAATTCTGTTCTGGCTGAAACAAATAAAGTTTTTTTTACCTTGCTAGTCAAAGCGAACTTTGATTTTTGGAATCGTATAGTGTCAATTAATTTTCACGCTAATATAATTTCATTGTGTTCGTTTCTAGTTATTTTATTTTGTACACAATTTTCCTTCGGCGATTAAGTTGTTGGAACATAGAAATTTTATTTTTTAGATTTATTCAAATTCTTCATGCCTGAAATTGCCTGTTCGTTAATGTTAGATTTTACTTTGCATCCAAGTTTTTCCATCTGCGTTGTCTGTTGAGTAATAGCTGTAATTTAAAATAATAGTAGTATTGTTAAAAGTGGTTCGACAGCTGAGGTCATTTTGCACGTAGGTCGACACCGGGAATAGAACCCGGGACCGCTTTCACCGAAGTCCAATGCGTTGCCTACTTGGCTGTCTGGGAGCGTGTAATTTAAGACTTACTGCAATTTGGGTCATCCGTTCTTTCGCACAAAACTCTCCTTACTATTTACTTGTGCGTATGTATATAATCTAAATGCTTTCATATCTTTTAGAATGCAGTTTATTGGCGAATAATCCAACACTTAATAAGAAATTTTGGAAACTATTACTATAAAGCTAACAGTTTCTTTTACAATTAATTTTATTGAGCACCATTGTACACAATGAAATCGCTTTATAGTTTCAACTTCAAAAATAAGAGTTGACGGTGTTACACAACATCATTGCAACATTATGAATGATTACGTTACTGTGTAACGAAACCGGTAGTGCATATGAATTAAAATATTTTTTGTGGGAGTCACCAAGTATTTCTATTTGCGGTGTCGTCATGGAGAAGTTCTACCTGGTAACGCCAGAACATGGCAATTTTAATTCGAAAATAAGTTTGGCGACTACTGTTATAATTAGTCTAACAATAAGAAGGATCTTATCCCAGGTTTACCATGAATTTATACTTGGAAAAAGTCCTCAGATATCTTCCTCTCGAGGTTGGATAATAGAATCCAAGGCAGTAGAAGGGGTAGAATATAAACGCCATGAAATAGTGGGCCATTTGCCTCTCCGGGAGATACAAAACGACTTTCCGCACGTCCTTGAAACTTTTTCGCCGGTCCTCCACGGCTGCGTCCGACATTTAAGGCACGACCCAAATATAAGAGGTCACGGCGCCACGTTACGATTCCTGGCGCCACTCTTTGCGCTTACGATGAGCAACATCTGGGCCACGGAGGCGCCACGTTCGGGTGCCAGGGTCAAATCCCATCCGGTCCTGAAGCCTGCGGCATCCGAAGCTACCGGAGGCAACGCCGTGTTCGGGGGAGTACGAATATTTTTATTCCGGGAGCCTTGATCGCGATTGGAGGCGAGGAAGAGGGGCGGGTTTGAGGAATTGCAGCGCGTTGTTGAACCTATGGGGCATATCTCGAGGACGATGGATGGCAGTGCCAACATTGCGGGATTTTTTTCCGGATTCTTCTTGAAACGGATGTTTCTCCTTCGTCTACGAATCGTTGCGTTTAAAAACTTTCGTTCGGGATGATAATTCTCCGCTCAATATCAGTCTTGTAAAAAAGAATTTCGGTTGAATTTAATCCTTTGCTGGAACCGTGTTGAATTCGTTGAAAAACGTGTTAATTTGTTTATTCGATAAGCGTTGTTGCTCTATGACAAATTATGGGAATATGTAGATGAAAATGTATTAAAAAGTTTCTTCTTTAAGTTTGAAATTTCTCAACTTCGCTATCCCTCTGTACACCCACCATGTACTCGTTTATATAGCTTTGAAAAATCTATGAATTTATTTGAAGATGCTTCCTCGGAAGCGAAACCGATCGCGTTTTAAATGAATTGCGGGAAATACGAAGTTGAATCTCATACCACATCGTCGCTGTCCATCAAGTTATGCCTTCCCAGACTGGTTTCATTAATTTTGCGCAGTAAATTCATAGATACTTAGTACATTTCTTATTCTATCTTCTGAGATGGTAGAACATATAATTTCTCTATTTCCCTTTTAAGACATCTTTTTTTCCGTTTTCAATTATATTAATGGTTTCTTTTTTCTCTTTGGTGTGCTACCACTAGTAAGCTACCTTCGATATGAGAGAATGTTTCGTTCGCTATGTCATAACTCCTTTAGTGCATATTTAAGAGGCAGAAAATTGTATTAAATATTATTTTAATGATAATGTGAAAGCAAGGACAGTGCCAACTTTCCTCTAAGTTTCCTCCAAATAAAAATTACGAATATAATAAATAATCCGGTAGTAATAGTCGTAGAAGTAGCTTCAAATATTTATATCTGCGCAAATAAATTTAATTGAAATATAAAATAATTTCGATATGTTTGATGAATTGATGGAGGAAATAAACTCATTCGCAATATGAATTGATAAAAACAATGTTTTCATA
Source organism: Ladona fulva (assembly GCA_000376725.2). NCBI lineage: Eukaryota > Metazoa > Arthropoda > Insecta > Odonata > Libellulidae > Ladona > Ladona fulva. Next base: position 226,899 of record KZ308158.1, read on the forward strand.
AACATCATGTGGGAGACCAAGATGCCTTTCAGAATGAGAGATATAAGCATAACTTAATTTCGTAGCCAAAGAACTTTAAATATAGTCGTAGTAGTACTGTAAAAATAGTTTGGACAGCTGATGTCATTTCGCACGTGGGCTACCACCGGGAATCGAACCCGAGATCGCTCTCGCAGAAGTCGAACGCGTCACCCGCATGACTATCTGAAGATTAACAATAATTCCAAAACGGAAGTTTGTACCTATAGTATCGAAAGTATTTGCAGAAAAAGAAGTTTTTCCAAGGTTAGCAAGTTGTAATGCTTGGAGGAATATGTAATTTTTGGAAACCATTGATAAACTATGCATTTTACGGTACCTACTTCGCTAAATGACGTTGTTAAATGAATCATTTTCCTTCCACCCTCTCTTTTATGTCCCTTTCGAAGGCCTTTACCAACGTATACCAATTCAACTCATAGATAAAGTCAATTCCAGTAGCGTAAATAATTCATTCAAATCACAAGATGATGGTGTTTGGTTGCTAGAGATGGGTAGCAACGCCATCTAGAGATGACCCTTTCCTCAACTCCATCCACCGATCAACGCACGTCATTCACTCAAACCATCGCCTCCAACCATAAGCATGACGGATCGTAGCCTAGAGCTTTAATTGTCCCATTCGACTGCTGATGGCAGCTCCATCTATGTGCGCGTCGGCATTGCGCCTCGGTGCGATTGATGCCCGCTAATGAACCGCTTTCAAGGTCGTATTTATATGTTCGCGATGTCCTCCGGGGAGACACGCGTGATTACTTAGAGGGGATTTACGGTCGGAGTTAATTAACGAAGGGGGATTCGATATTCGGCGTGTCCTTCCGCACGCCGCCATTATGTACACCGTATCGCCGTCTCTATCTAACTGATGAAACCGTAAATCGAATGGTAATTTCACGCGTCTACTCGCGGAAGAAAACGCGGCGACAGTGAAGCTTTGCTCAATCGGAAATGGGTCTCCCAGGTGTAACTTGCAATTAGGAGTGTTCAATGAGACTGGACGGTGAATTTTGTTTCGATTATTCATGCGAAATTAAGAAGTCACAATTTTAAGGATACTTTCGCGAATTTAACGTAAGTCATAGTTGATATTTCAATAGATAAACCTTAAATGGTGTAACTTGCAATTAGGAGTGTCTAATGCGAGGAGATGGTAAAATTTATTTCAAATATTCTTACGAAATTAAGGCGTATGTATGAAATCGCAAAGGAACGATTTTTTAGGATACTTTTACGAATTTAACGTAAATCACTTGATATTTCAGTAGATATACCTTGGGACTCTCCTTGCTTGGGTCTTGTAATACCTTTGCTTCTACGTTCGTAGTGCTGTAAACTTCTCATCTTTATTACTCTGTTTTCTACTTTTCGTTCTTACTGCAAAATACGCATGACCAATCCAAATTAGAGTTGAATTCATTAGCAATCCATTCAGCGTTGTCTTTACCTACGGTGTTTTCGAATATCGTTCATGGTAAGTACAGGTTTGATTTTGATCCTAGTCCCTTCCCGTCTGACTTGATTAAACTCTTCATTTCATTGTTCTACATCTAGATTTAAATTGCTAAACAATGCTTTATCTACCACTTGCCACCTTTGTACAGCAGTGTACTATCTCTTTCTCCTTCCTATTATTATACTATTAATATATTATAACGACATACGAGGTTAGGTGGAAGAGAGGCCCATATGGGCCTAACCTCGCCAATTAAGAGTCTATCTATCTATCTATCCTAAGATTCATTATTATGATTGTCAACTCAAGTATGATTCATAATGTTGTCTTTTTCATAAAATTGAAGCTGTATAATTTGTTTATTCTTTCTCTCTTTCTCTTTATTCTCTTTGTCTTTCTATTTATTTTTTTTAATTCGTTTACTTTTTAGTTGATAATTTTTATTTTCAATCTATTTTAAAGGTCTTGTGCTGTTTATTTATGGGTTTCTGACAGATTGATAGGATATTTGTTACGACTTTCAATTTTACTGTCACTTATACATTAAATTTCGAATAATTGACTTTACGTGACCTTCTTTTGTGGACGAGCGATTTTTTATATTTTCCAATCTTATCGAAGTTTCTTCGCTGTTAACTTTCTAATCTCTCTTATTATCTTCTTCTTAGCTTTATTCCCATGGAACTGGATGATGATGATTCTATTGATGATTGGTTAAGATCATGATGGATTTGGTTTAGACGCCCTGTTTATTACGGCCCTTCCTCTTATCAACCTGTCATCTCCTAACCAGAAAAAGCCGATTATCCGGGACTCGAACCCGGAACCTTGGGGTCAGAGCATGCTAACCACTCCGTCACCGCCGCCGGCTAAGTTGCTAAATTGTTCTTTAACGCTGTATTTAAACGAAGATTTAAATGGAGGGTTTCAGGGGTGTAGACAGGACAGCTCTAAAACAGGAGGTGTTTTAGAGCCATAGAGTAAACGCTGCCTTGCCTACAATCCAGGGGAAGGAATACTTCCGCACATAATCTAATGAAAAAACTGATTTATTTTAACATGTAATTAACTTTGCCAATCTCCAGCGGTGTTCGTATGGCATGATAGCACGATGTCATCCTCTCGCATGCTTTCGTTCATTATTGGCTCTGATTTCATGGGGAGAGGGTTCTAACCCCCAAAACCACTCCGTAGGCTACGCATCTGGAGGGATTAACCTTACCTCAGTATTTTCAGATATTACCATGGGTAAGAGTGATTTTTCCCAACACCTTTCCCTGATTTATTTCCTCGGTTTCATCAAGGATTCAGCGTTCAATGCGAAAAAATCCTGTGTATCCTTTCGCTCATTCCCACAAGCCTCTTAGCTCTATTAGCAAACATCAGCTAAAAATAATGAAATCTGTGGAACTCGGCTCCTGTAGGTGTAATCGCTCCCGAGAATGAAACCGAAACTTCGTATTTTCAGAGGATAAAAAATAACACCGTAACCGGATTAACGCTGAGATTTCCCTCGAGATGACGTCCCGCTTCCCGTGTCATTGAAAACTTCCAGCCGAAAGCGGAAGCATACTTAATTTTTTCACTCGGTGAAAGTGACGATAAAAATAGTATTTTTTAAATCGTCCTAATCTATTATTTCGGGGATTTTGGGTCGAGCTTCAGAGGTTAATAGCTAAGCGTGTTTATTTGGCCATTTAATCCTCTGCTACAACATCTTCCCTGCTAGTTTAAGGTGTATTTTCGGTAAATTGTGTTAAATTTTTGGTTGTACTTTCTAATCCATTTTTCCATACAACAAAGACATTTGTATTTTTATTCTTGTGCCACTATATGATATATTGTTTCTATACATTTCTTCCTATATAGAACTGTAACTATGTTGGTTGTTAGTTAAAGCTTCCTAATCCAAATTTCTCCTATTAAAGATCTTTTAATGTCCCAAGGAAGAATGGACTTGAAAAAAGTCTGACGGGACCGGGAATCGAACCCGGGTCTATGGTTTGCCGGTC
>KZ308158.1:236701-246908 GCA_000376725.2 Ladona fulva
AAATTACAGTGCAACGACTGTGACACCATATACATTGGAGAAACTTCCCGCTGTTTACAGATAAGGGCTAAAGAACATCAACACTCTTTCAAAACCAACTCACACACATCACATTTTGCTAAACATCTTTTAGACAATAAGCACCATTCTGACTTTTCAACCACACTTTTACACTGCCAACAAGGAGGCCGCAAATTATTCTACCTCGAACAAATGGAAATAATACAACACATTAAACATAATTACACGCTTTCAAACATGCACCTTTTTCCGAGCCCTTCCCCCCTGCTGTCCACTGCAACCCTACTCCCTCTTCCACCCCCGAATCCCAAACCCTCCAATGCCAACTAATTTTGCTCCTACCTTTTTGTGATTGGTTGTGTATCTTTTCCCTCAAGTATATATACAGGGAACTTTTTGCATATTTGTGCCTGATGATGAACTTGTAGTTCGAAACCGGTCGCCGTTATATTAAAAAACCCTACTGTGGAATTTGGCTAAGTCATTTCTTACCTATCCCAAACATGAGAAAGTTCTGATGGGACCAGAACTTGAACCCGAATAGTTCGGCCTGATGAGCTCAGTGTTTAGAGCAACCAACCGGGTATTGGTAGACCCGGGTTCAAGCTCCGGTCCCTTGAGTCTTTTTTCATGTTAGTTTTTCCTTGGACATTGCATTTGAAATTGGCAAAAACTGGAGGACATCATTTGAAAATAATTGAATTTAAATAATCTATAAAAGTGTAGTTTCTATTTATGCCTATTTCTCTTTACTTATCGTATAATCTTAGTAACGCTGTTGATTGCTTCCAGCTAAAATAGATACGTTCGTTTACATTCATGCTTGAATCGAGGTCTCAAACGCGAATCTAACTATGTGAGCCGAAACTCAGGAATGGACTGTGATTGCAGCAAGATAAACGTTGCCTTGGAAACGAAATTGTTTGTAGAAGATTCGTTGTTTCGGCTGAATAGACAGAGAGCCTCGAAAGTAAATAGCGTCCGCAGGTACACAATAGAATGACGATTTCCCAAACGAAACCAGTTCGGTTAAAAAGGAAGGTGGTGGATCCAAGCGCGAGAATTTGGGAGGTTTTTCTAGATATGGACAATGAGAAAATCCTGGAGAGATTAAAAGGACTCGCAGAATCGTTTATCGCTCGCGAAAAGTCGTAGACTCAGGTGCGTGATTTTATAAATCTCGAAAAAGGCAGTGGATGAGAGCATGGGCGACAAGGAGCGTTTGCTGAAGCCGTACATCAAGTAGTGGATTTAAAAGGGATAGGGGTTTTTGAATATAAGCCACGCAGGAATCAGCGGACAAGATCTATTATGGTATCGATTGTGGACGCAGAGAGGGCTTGAAAACATGTTGCTAGGAATGGTCTCCGGGGAGGTGAAAAAGTGGGTGTGAAAAACCTGCTGATAGTTAACTAAATGTGAAGGAAAAGGCAGATTAAGTGGCATCTAAAAAGCAAAAATATATTACAGATACATTATTTTCTAGACATTACAACTAGAAATATTTCTTTAATAATCAGGGAAGGAACATCATGAAATACAAATATTATGACATTTTCTGAGTTGATAATAAAAATATACTAAAATTTTAAACGAATTCCATATCATTATGATGTAATTATATATTTTAAAACTGGAATAAAATCTATAGAAATTATATTTTTTAAGTTTCCAGTATCATACTGTAAATATTTTTGAAGACAATCATCTCGGGTTCTCAGCCGCGGAAGTTGCAAATGTAGATATTCATGTAAATATTTTTCTTCGACTTGTATATATTTTTATTGCAAATGAGAAGAGTGGTCATTGATGTTTTAATTTAATTGAATATTTTTGTTACGAAGCTTAAAAAGCTGACAAAATAATGTATACAGCGAACGTCTATACAGTGGAAAAAATGAGGATAATTTCCTATGCACGTATATGTATTTTAGTGAGATCTGGTATTCGTTGCATAAATGTGTCATGTTATACCGATACCTAGGTTGAATTGAGTGATTTCCCCCTTTCATAGGGGAATTTACTTATTAAATTGCTTTTTCTATTACTATGGACGCAAATCCGTCTGTAAACATTTTGAAGTTAGCCTCGAAGAAGGATGTTCATTGGTCAAAATTGATTCCCCAATTTTAAAGTGAAGCGGGCGTTACTCGTTATTAATTTCCATTAAACAATCTACCCCCAGTTTTAATGAGAGATATTACCCAACCTGCAAATTTCCTCTGAAAGAATAGGCAGACAAAAGAACGAAAAAAGCTGCAAATGAGAGAGAGAAGAGTCATTGGGACGTAAAAACGTAACGGCCTTTACATGGATGGAAAATCCGTTGTCAGGGACAAGAGAAACCAATGTCATGGAAACGGAGACACGTAAAGGAGAAAATGAACCTCCCTTGTTTTATTTCCGTTAGAATAGGGGATTTGGAAATCACGGTCCAGTGGCCGTGAGCGTATCGTTCCAAATGCGAAGGGAATAAGTACACGGCGCATCATTATCGAGCCGGGAACGTTAGCGCGTCATGCCCTGTACGTGATGGTGCTTCGAATCCTTTTAAAACGTCTGCTGCTGCTGAATATTGGGAGGGGTTAATGCCGGTATTAGAGCTCACATTCCTTTTCGGAGCTGTTCTTCCGCACGTTTTATACAAAGCTGTTTGACTCCCTAGGTTTGTTTTCCTCTTGAATCACGTGATCGCGTGCTCAAATTAGTTAAAGATTTGAGCCAATATATATCAAAGCATATGGATGGGTGATAAATGCGGTAATTGCTGAGTTGAATTTAGCTAAAAATCCTGTAATGGTTTTAGATGACGAGTGTGGTTCCTGCATCAATGGATGGATATATATTTAATTATTATGTGTCATTAAATAGAGTATTCATGAGATTTATTCCTCAGCCAGAGTTATAAGTATGACCTGCTGCTTAGCTTTTGATATTCCGCATGCGTATAACAATATATTTTTATTTTAATCAGGTATTTTTCCTAGTTAAAGCCAGCTTTTACTCGTATCCATTTTTTAACTCGATTCGCGTCACAACAGCTTCTAAATATGCTTGGCAGAACTTCACAATCAGTATTTGGAGCTAAACATTATTCAAAAGGTGATATTCGCTTTATCAATATGCAGTAACTAGAGTGTTAAATTGAAATGAAATGCACATATGATACGTATCTACAGTTAGACCCGGTATTATAAAGTCTACTTAAAACTGATTTTTAATTAAGTTGACTTTAGGGCCCGGTACTATAATTTTTTATTAGGTAGTCTTAATGTGAAGATTTAAGTTAATCTCCTATATATAATGGGTTAGTGTAGAGATTAACTATAACCATCGCTTTATCGTACGCAAAATATGATAATACCAAGACCTGAAATGATCTTTAGTTACACTTATCTTTAAGTATACATTATAATAATGTGTAATTATTATTAATAATAATATGATAGCCTAATAACTAGTCTATAAATTAATTATATCAGAATTATTATTTTTTGGAATTATAATGTTGTAGGGTTTTGAAATATACCCCCTGGACAAATAAATGTGAATAATAGCGACCTGACTAGTATTCCAACCCAGGTCTCCATCTTTTCGAGTCCCAATCTACTATTTTATACCTGTTTCCCCTTTACTTTTAAGGCGTTCACCACTATGTACAAAGATAACCACGTTATTCTTTCCCTCATTTTAAAATATACATCTACTATTTAAGTACTCTATGGAAGTCTACCATGGGAAAAGTATTTTGTAATTTTAAATTTGTATTTACGATGTTTAGGACTGTTCAAATTCTATGATAATTTAACCAATAAGTCATCTTGACATTACAACACATTTTCAGTATTTGTCTCGGCCGTCTATTTTCTACTGGCGCAAATTTCCTAGAGTTCCGTAATGTTCGTTGAAATATAGAAGATCCTAGGTTTACCCAGAACATGATAAATTCAACACGGGTGCAAACCTTCGGATCATTCCAGAAACAAAATGAGATCCATAAACTCCATTGATACTCTCAGTAGCAACGGAGACTGGATAGATAAGAGCTGGCGATTAAATTAATCTTCCGCCGACATAACGCTCGAACTGGGGAAGTCGGAATTGAGGATGCATCGGCCATCATCTTCGCGTGGGTGGGATCTCAACTAGACATCTCTCGTTAACGACCGGCGAACTATCCACGAGCGAAGGAAATCGAAGGTAAAGATTCGCGATGGAGATACAGGAAGGCCACCAGCAGCATGCAGGGTTATCGAACGGTGAGGAGTGAGGATTAAAGCCAGGGCCGGCTTCAGCAACTGAAGCAGTTGAGTTACAGTGCGCATTACAGTTGGGAGACAAAATGCTCTTTCAACCACTAGCAACGAGAGTTAACGAAGATAAGGAGTGAGGGTTAAAGGCAGGTTCGGTTTCAGCTGATGTAAAAAAAGGAAAAAAAAAATTATTTTCTAATTGTGGGACCCTTGTAAATGGAGACATTGTTTCCGAAATGCGCATAGGGTAATTCTTAGTAATCTGATATCCCATTATAGAGCTTTCGAGAATGGACACATTGTCCCCGAAACGCGCATAGGGATATTCCCAGAAATCGGTAATCCGGAGTTTACCGTTTTTCTCTAAACGACATACGGCTTATGAAGTGTGTTTAAATCTCTGATAGGAACTTCGTACTATTTTCTTATCAGAAAATCTTGTCAGTCTTTTTCACGCTGTACAAGTATGTCTCCGAAGGAAATAAATAGTGATGTTTCTAAGAGATTGGAGGGATTTTCTACTCATTTCATAAATTTATCCAATTCATCATCGTCAATATTAATTTATCCGGGTAAAAAGTAGACAGTCGCAATGTCCACATACTGCTATCTACGTTCCAGTAGATGCTTAAAATTTTATATGCGGTTAAGGAGTACATTTAATTCAACGGGGAATTCCAGATTGAAGTACCAAGCTCGATACCGGAACACTTCCTTTATCTACATGAGAACACGCGTAAATTTCGGTTTAACCGCGTGCATTTGTTTTCTTGTAGAATATTAAATCAATTATTGTTGACCGGTGGACTCCTGATTTAAACCATATCGAGCCAGAATATATCCTGTCGTTATCATCGATTTTATATGCTTTTATTTTCGTATTTAAGTTATAATTAGCTGTCAAATCGGGCATAATTAATTATAGAAAAATTAAACTTATTAATAGGCAAGTATCTAGCCGTAGTTTTAAATTTCAGTTGTCCAAAAAGTGAACTTAGTAGTACTAAGGAGAGTGAGCGTCGCAGTGGCCGGTCTGGAAACGTCCCGCCTCAGGGCTGAATCCTGCCCTGGTTAAAGCGTGCGGAAGAGTGTCCAAGGAGATCAAATAGTAGGAATAAAAGAGAGGATGAAAGTGAAAGTGTTCGAGGCGTGGACCGCGGATGAGGGATGGGGAGGATGTAGTCATGGAGATGTAGCTCGCGTCGAGAGCAGCGGGAGAAAGGAGAATGTAAGGGGAAGGGGTCGACTCGCAGACGAACGACTTTGTTTGCGAGCATAACTTTTAAAGGGAGAAGAGCCGGAGGGTGGAAGGGTAAGCAGTCTGGCGGATATATTGTGGGCGGGCAAAGTAAGGATTAAAATGTGACCAAAATGTTAGATATGAGTGAGATTCCGCCCTTACTATTAGGCCAGCTACAGTTTCTTCATAAAATTTGTGTTTGGTGAGTTGATTGGTTGCTACGTTGTTGTTTATCGAGGTTGCACTAATGTTTAATGGTCCAAAAAGATTGGAAAATAGTTATTATCAATTCTATGTTTAAGAGTGGCTGACGATTCAGGTAATTACGGGTCTATTTCACCAATCCAGCGGATTTAGGACCTATTGATACGCTAGCTTCATTGAAAACGTAATTATGATTCTTTGACAACATTTCTTGAAACGTTTTACTCCTAATGGAGGAATTAATACTTCTATAATAATCCTTTCATAATTTAGCTTGGTAATCACTTAATTGTTTCGCAATCAACTACTATTGCTAAAAAATATCAGAAATCAATTTAACTTAAAGATTTTGGAAAAGAACGCAGACGCTTACCTTAGATCTCTATATAAATAAAGACGAGTTGTTATTATTATTATCATATAATAAAGTTGAACGCAGATTGAAACTGGAGATACCAGTGGAATAATTTATCATCTCCCATCCTTCTAAAGTCAAAATTCCTTCATAGATTCGCACATAAATTACGAAAACAATGTATGAAGAGAAAGGCTAGGAGAATTCCATTACCCACTTAGACGTATTAAGGAGTATATTACTATAAAAAATGTATCACTACAAGTAGTTGCATGACCTGGTGGCAGTGGGTCCAGTTTTGAAAACTTTTACATACTTAAAATTGTATCAGGTATGATATTGCTTGAATTGAAAGAAAGACTTGAAATCTGCCTGGCATTTATCCTAGAAAAGGGGGGAAATCCCTCGGAAAAACTCCCTTAGGCAGCTTTCATAATACTTAATCAAGTACATGAAGACAATACGTATATTACTGAAGTCACACAAGAAAAATCGCTAATTTTTCATGGAATATATGATGGTCATCACTAAAATTAGTTTTATATATATTTATAGTTATTAACCATAGCACCTTCCAGTGATATGGTTAATAAAGTGCGGCTTTTTATAATTTGAATGTGTGTTAAGTAGCCTGAAAAAAAAAAATGAAATGAAAACTCAAAATCGTACCTTTTGAAGTCGATTCGGATCAGAATAAATTACCTCGGGGTATTGGGAAATTTTTTACATTTTCGCCAAACAGTTGTAAACTGCGAATGGAAAAGAATGAAAGAAAATATAATGTATCTCTGATTTAAATTACGTGAAGTCTGTTAATTTTATGGTGTCTCTAAACACAATCAACCAAGGAATGTCAAAAATCTCTCGTTGATTAAAAACTTTTTTGTGAGTTGATGTGTCAGATTTGACGCGAGCTCCAAAATGAATTGGATTCGTCAAAATGTTTTCTGAATGGAAGACCAGGTTGAGTTGAAAGAGAAAAGTTCAATGAAAGATATGAAAAAATTGGGACAGGGTTTACAGAAACGTGTCTACTACGAGAGAGAATGTATATGAATGTATTATACGTCGAAAACAACTTAATTCGGTTCCCCATAATTATTCCATTCCTTTCCACGATGAAATGTTTTGGAGCAGAATGGAGGCGCGTCGTTAAAAAATAGATTCTTTCACGTAATGCATTTTCCGTTTTTTCTTTGTCTAGTTTGAATTGGAAATCTCTAATGGAAATGAAGTAAAAAAATGAGAAACGACTAATCATCCTTCTTTAAAACTCTGCGTTATAATTTAAAATGCATTTCTCTTGGTTATTTTCAGCTAGGGAACGCTAAGAGCGAAGGTAGGAACGAAATAGCGAAGAAAAATAAATGAAGAGATGATATAGATAGACAGACATAGCAAGCCAAAGAGGATAATCTCGAAATGAAAAAGGGCAAAAGGTATTTGCATATGGAGAATAGATGGCTAGAAAATGCATAAATTACGGTCCAACGTCGATGGCTTGAATCGAAGGATAAGTGAAAGGAGCCTCTATATATTACCCCTATTGAAACTTTGAGATATCGCGTTCTATCTTGAAAGATCGGAAGATGATATAGGATTCCGCCGTTATACACAGAGTTGTTCTTCTCTAGCATCTCTGAGATTAATGGAAGTGGGTAATGGAATTCTCCTAGCCTTTCTCTTCGTACATTGTTTTCGTAATTTATGTGCGAATCTATAAAGGAATTTTGACTTCAGAAGGATGGGTGATGATAAATTATTCCACTGGTATCTCCAGCTTAAATCTGCGTTCAACTTTATTATATGATAATAATAATAATAACTCGTCTTTATTTATATAGAGTTATGTAACATTTTTTAAAGTATTAAGCATATTATAAACAGAGGTCTTATTCTATAGTCTTTTGCAGTTCAATCTCGCAGATGGTTTTCCGTTTATACTTCTTAAATCAATTATTCGCAGTTCATTGCCTTTATCCCTAAATAGCTAACCCCTGGGTTCATCGGCACAGTCCTTGATATTTCAACAATAAGGATTTTAACCTTTACTGATGTATCGATTGTAATTTTCATTATGATTCCTCACTCAAGTGGAATTTCGGATAGCTGTTCTGGGTATATTCTCACGCACTTCAGGGATATATCCTTGGAATTCAGTTACGGTCTGACAGATCCTAATTCTGCTTTTGGATATTCACCCTATATTAAGTGGAACGCTCCTCAAGAAGCATTTAGGCATTAATGTTAAAGTGGGAATATTTTCGAAGAAACGAAAGTTTTTCTCTGAATACGGTTCTTTGAACTTTAATCTAGATGCGTCGTATGTATGCCTTAATCTACGTACTTAAGGTTGTATTAACTCCTAAGAAGAATTCTCGGATCATATGTACTGCAACTACCTTTTATTTTTTAAATAATCATAGCGATTCATAGACAGTCGTTAGTTTCTGTAATTTTTATCGCCTATATTCCTTTGACTGTGGCTGTAACTCATATATGTGACTGAAACATCTACCAAGGATAAGTGAATCTTATATTCAAAGGAAAGCTAATAAGGTTGCGATGATGACACGCAGTGCCGTACTTAATGAAAGAGTCAGCTCTAATGGCTCTTCCTTTCAACCTATCCTATTCCGTGCGTGGTATTTATTGCTGATCGTTGTGGTGTTAAATACGAGTAAGTCAATGTAGCAACTGCCAAATGTGATACGATTACTTTTCCAAATCCAAGTCCTAATATATGACTTTTTCGTTCTGAATTTACCGCTAACGTTTACCTTTTCCAATTCATTTGCTTAGCTTTATCATACAAAACTGTACGAAACTCTCGGGATGGGATAAGACCCTTAAAAGCTCAGAATTGGTGAAAGGGCTGAATGTAGTTCTTCACCGGGTTGATAATAGATTTAGATTTATACCCCGAGAGGCGCCAGTAGCGTATGGCAGGGGGTGTATTAACACCTTAACTAATCTACCTCATTAGCTTCTCCGATGCTTTGCGGATAGAACGACGGAAAATAACTATCTTTCTTAGTAATTACTTCCTCTTAAATCTTTGTCGATCGCGCTCGATTTTTACTGGAATTACAATGTCTTATACTCCGCCTAACAATTCTGAACCGATGATTTGCAGTGTAAGATAATCTACTGTGTCATAGTTAACAGCCAATAAAAATGATACGCAAAATAGACTGTTATTTTTAGACCTTCCTATCCATCAAGATATAGTTCCTGAACTAAGCAAATTAATGACTAAATGGTGAGGAGGGATGGGTTTGGATACAGATGCCCCAGCAAAAAAGTTACAGTTTATTATGATTAAAATCTGGGGTACTGGTTGGACGCTGCTCGTTTAGAGATTTGGAAGAAATTTCATAATATATAACTCCCCCGCTGATTACCTTTTTTACCCTTTGGGGTTTTTTTCCACCCTTTCGTTCTGCATTCATTGATTGCTCTTTCTCACCCCCTGGGTATTTCTCCAGACCTCACCCCCTCACCATCCTTTCGAGGTATTTCCCTTTTTTTTCATTTTTTATGCTCCCACCTGTCATCAAAGAGAAAAGTTTCATTTACGAATGTATCGTGGAATTTAATGGCCAGTAGAGATTTTAAAGCTGCTCTCCTGATTGTATATGATGTTGCAATTTCACCGTTTCTTTGTAGTGGATATGCCTTGTAAACATTTAAATTTCACAATTATGGTCTCTTTCGTGCAGTTCCGAGATCTTAAAGATATAGACATTCTTGGTATTTCAGAATATCGATTTACTCTCTTGTGAATAATGAAATCAATAAAGTTTTTAATGATTTTGCAGATTATGGTATAATATTGAGTTACTTCATGTAATTTTATTTTTCGTAATAAATAGGCTGATCTTGTTTTAATAGTGTGATTACCAGAACACAAAGGCACCGGAGTGCGGAGTGGTTAGAGTGCTAGCCTTCCAATCCTTTGGTCTCGAGTAGTCGGTTTTTTCCTGTTTGGGAATGGTTGTTTTTATTTGTAAATAATAATAATCATAGAAATGGATGTAACTGGGGTCTTCTTTTTGTTTACATTAAAGTAATTATAATTAATATTATTATTATTACTACTACTATTACTATTGTTATTACGCGAGCTCCAAA
>KZ308158.1:247094-262389 GCA_000376725.2 Ladona fulva
AAGTCAAGAGTTCTTATGGATTCTTTATTTTATATATTTATTATATTACTTATTAAAGTCTTTCTGGTTTTGATTGTGGTTTAGAAATGGATTGGATCATTCTTTTACTGCCATTTTCATATTTTTATATAGAAAAAGTTGTTAACTTGCGTTTCTTATCATGTGCATTTAGGCAATTGACAATCACGTCGTACTATAGAAGCATAGCTTTTGGTTCAATTTGGATATCGAAAACCTTTTTCTCAGAAATGAGCAGAACATTTTAATTGGCTACAATTCCGCGGGAGAACCGAAGAATGAATCGCAATCAATTAACGGTAACCATAAATAAAAGGATATGGTTTTAAATTGACGTCCGAGAAGGCAATATTCTAGCCGGCTAATTGAATAAGAGATTTCGCCGATGAATTCTTTCCGGTTGATCGGAGCTCCCCGTGATAATGGTCATTAATTTTAAAGAGAAATTAAATTCCTCTTCTTCCGCATCATAAACACTATCTATAATCCAGATTGATCGTGCGGAAGGTGCCATATGTAATTGGGGCCTCCGATCTGTAATTGTTATCCTCGTTAGAAATGATGTGTCATCTGAAAAACGACCCTTATTAATCCATACCGGGTATTTTATGATAATTGGTCAAGACACGAATTCCAGAATATCTGCTGAATTTTGATAGGCATATAATACAGGCGGAATGCATAGTTTTGTAATATATAAGAAGGCATTCTTTACTTTAGCTTCTAGGTATTCATTCGTACAAGTTTCCCTGGTTAAATTTAAATCATACATTGATTACTGTTGAATTTTTCCTTGCGATGGAAGAAATCGAAAGAGAAATAAAGGAATTTAGATAGTAAATTCATAAAGAAGAGACTTTTTTGAAATAACTGTTGGAATGTTAATGAAAAGGGAAAAAGTATATTTTTCCCGATTTAGAAACCTTGAGAATGGAGTTATTGTTTCCGGAATGATCATAGGGCGATTCCTAAGAATCGGATATTTCATCGTGGCACCCTTGAGAATGGAGTTAATGTTGCCGAAATGCGCATAAGGTTCTCCTAGAAATCTGTAATCCGGTACTTCCCGTTTTCCTCCAAACGCAAGTTCTATATACTGACATACGGGTTACGGAGAGTTTTTAAACCTCTCAAGTAGAATGACAATTTTGCATGATTTCTGGTCACAACTGACTTTAAAAGCTGTACCTTCTCGATTTGAATTTCGTGGTGCGTAATGACTTTATTTGACTTGTAGCCAACTCAGTTTTTCGTGATTTTCGTGACTAAACAATCATTATCGCTATTACTTTAGAGAGGGTTTACGTCCAAGCTATCTGTTGCCTATTTGCAGCGGAACACAGTGATTTTTCTTTCGAACGCCTTTTTCGTCCCCAAAAACGCTTTCAGATCGTTTAAAAGGTCGATCTAATGTTTTCACACTACTAGTAGTAGAGCTCTTGATTGGAATTTAAGTTTCCAAAAAATCCCCCAACGTGTTCGGGTCGTCGGACGCGAGCCAATTGATTTGGAGATCGCACCTTCCGATGCAGGAACATTGAGCCATTAAACTCGGCCCCGAATTAGCACGAGCCTCTGAGGATGGGCAGGAGAGCGCGTACACGGAGAGCATTCCGTGGAATTGCACCCGTCACTCCCCTTCTAATGTGCGGCCCAAGAGAAAATTGATGTATGAGCGATTCGCTCACGAAGCCGTTTGCAGAGGGGAGACTGTCCCTCTCTCACTGCGGCTAATTAGGGTCTGTCACGTCCCGACTCTGCTGGGGGTACGAATCGACGAAATGGGGGCGAACGTAGATGGAAGAAGGGAGAGAAATAAAGGTGCTCTGCCGGAAGGAGAAAATAGGCCTATTGGGATGAATCTCCATTGACCGATATGGAGACTTCAACGACTTAACTTCCCATCTCCTACCGGAATGATAGGCTCTCATAATACACGCAGTATAATCGGCGTAGACACGAATTAGGGGTCTGCGAATTGCCGAATTTCTTCGAAATCATGTGTTGATGAGCCAGCGGGGTGTGCATTCCTCCGCTGTTGCACCCGTTTGATGCCGAATTAACGTGATGATCTCCGTATGTTGCTAGTTAGCTCTTCTTCGCTTATGGCGGTGAATACACGCAACAAATATGTGCTCTACAGAAGTGGATGGAATGATGCAGAACGTAACTATTTCGCAACATATGTATAAACGTTCCCTATGTAAAAATTTAGGTGAAATTCAAACTTTGCCCGTTAAAATTTACTTACATTGAAACATTTCCAATAATTTTTCATTTAATTTTTTATTAAATTAAAATTATTTTCAAGTGCTGTACTGGAATGAATGTAAGGCTAGGTTCCAGACAATTTTTAGTATAGGGTGGTTTTTTCTCGTTTCGAGGTGGATAAGTCATTTGCATCAATTAAGTCGTTTTTATTGTAAACCATCTATACTTGCATTTCGTCACAAGCTTGGTGGCCTGACAAACAATGCCTTCGTCTGCTTAATTGTAAATTCGAATTGAGAAAGAAAGAAACAACAGGTGTGGAGAACGGTGTTTCAAAGCTCTCGTTAAAAATGTACCCTCACAACCAGTAATCCGCCTATCGGCATGTTGCATTATTTTTTTCGTACGGATATTTCAACACGGACTGTTTTCACAGAATGCATAAATATTGTTTTGGCACAATCTAGTAAAAATCGCCATGGTTACAGCTTGAAGTAAGCACTTTTGGAAAGAATAAGTACGGGATATGCCATTCTTTTTCGAGGAGAATTTGCGTTCCGTTTAATTGTCCCGCGAAACATTAATAGTAACCAAAGATGCTTTATTCCTGATTTATTTATTTAAAATAAATTCATAAACAGCACAGGTCCTTTACAATGGATTAAAACAATTAACCATGTAACAAAAAAGTATAAGAATTCAAAAGAAATAAATAACAATCGTAAAAGGACAAATATATAAATAAAAAATAAAACTAATTATACAACTGCAAATAAAGTAGGTGACAGTATAAGTCATATGTGTGTGAAAAATTATACAAATGTATCTAATTAAGTAGAATGAGATAATATACTGTTGTATACTCACCTTTGTTCACTCTTTACAGTATACAACTAAATATAAAGGCATTCCTACTAACTCAGAGTTTGTCAGAAAGAGCTCTGCAAAACCCCTAGAAAAATTCGACGTGTCGAAAATGAGCCACTTTAAAACATTGAGGAAGAAAGATGTTTTACGTTAAAAAAAATACAGCGAAATATATCTCTCGGTGCCTTAATTAAAAAATAGCAATCCTATACCCTCGAGGATACGAGAATAAATTATTTATGTATTGAGGATATACGATTTTTCTATGTAAACATCGTTAAAATGGAAGGGAAAGCAGAAAGAAGGGCTTAATGGAAATTTTGGAGGGACGCAAAGTGAGAGAATTAAGGATCGTATGGGAAGAAAATGAAATTTGTAGAAAAGTCCCCGTCGAAGGCAAAGGCACGAGTTGAAGCCCTATGGACTATGTAACGTTGAGTAGAAAGGAAGAGGAGGAGAGACGGAGAAAGGAAGTGAAAGGGAGAAATGGAGTGAAAGGGGATTTGGAGGGAAGAAGAGCATGTTCTTCTGCGCATGCGTATATCCGGGAGAAACGAACCCAATTACCAGCAAGAGGAGAGCCTAAATAATAGGTACAGGAAGTTACCGGGATGGAAATGAACTGATGACAGTGCGTTGATGTAAAGGGTTGAAAGGGAAGTGAGGAAAAGGCATGGGGAGGTAGCATTAGAACCCTTGAAGAGGAGGGAGGGACGCGAGGTTCGATCTTCAACTGTCAAAGTTTTAAATTGTTTTCAGCGGAGAGGAATCGTGATTTATTGGGAAATAAATGTTTTGATGTTTCTAAGGAATGGTTTTCCTCTTATAAAAGCCATAGTTACTCACAGTTTCAAATAGAGGAAATCGCCAAGTTTATGTTAGGATATAATTGTTGCTATGGTAATGTCTAATTTTAAATGCCCCACTATACTCTTGTGGTGCTACTTAGTTACTAAGGTCTCGATTTTCATTTGAATGACTTCTTGATCAAATAGCTTCAACACTAGTAACATATTTAACGAAAGGAAACCATTTTAATCTTAGTAAGCTATGAAAAATATCAGAAAATTGTATAAATGAGCGTCTTAAATAGTATTTCATCTATTTCAATTGAAAATGTTCCCTGTGTATCTACTGATATAATTTAGAAATTGAGATGAAATATTTTAGCTAATGATTCCATATGTATTCAAACTCGGTGATGTGTATAGGGTAATGGAATCGAATTTAATTATGTTGTGAAGAGTACATTAAAAATCATAATGTTAAGAATTCCGCAATTTGAAAAAATCTTCTACTACGTATATACCTTAAAAGCCGCCTTTCGGCGAGTGAGAAGGGAACACCCATGCTTTAATCAATGAAAAAATTGGGTAATGTTAAAGATCTAACCTTATGTAAATAAATAATTTTCACTGAATGGAACTCATGGCTAATCCGCTATCAAGTTTCGTGTTAGGAATAAATTCATTTTCAATTGAAATCTAATAGATGTTCTTCTCTTTAATTTCTCCTTTATCAATATCTTTCGTATAAGAGGCAAAATATCATTCATAAAACACCAGAAGAAACTTTTAAACAGCCAATTTTGGACCAATATATAAGCGTTCCTTAACGGAATCGTGTCTATACCTGCTTCGGAGCATGTGGTTGAAACCCTATGCGATATAGGGAAATCACTTTTCGTATTTGTTTGTGGATGAACGATTGAGTGTAAGAAAATATGATATACTAACAAAAAACAAGTTTTTCATGTTTCGGTTTACCTGAACGTAGAACTCTGCATTCACTGAAAGTTTCCTTGCCGCAGGTTAAGAAGTATGGAACGATCTGCTTCAGAAACTGCTTTTTTCGCGCATCAAAACACCGTAATTTACTGCAGTGGATGCATACGCAAATAGACACAGCAAGAAAGGGAAATGGATGAGTCGGTGGCGAAGCAAGCCAGGGAAGGGCAGAGTAGCGCCACCTTCAGTTCTATCCGATTTCCATCTTGATTCGACGATAAATCAGCCCAACGCGGATGCTATGGGGGTCATATAGAAGCAGCTTTAGAAGCGCTGCGGGGAAGGGTAATGCGATCAATTGATTCATATATCAAGAGTTGCGGAAATGCATTTGGATCGGGGGCGAGGAATATATTCGTGACGGAGTAACGGGAAGTAATGGGCTAATGGTGAATGGTGATGGGATATTTTCAGGGGAGTTCGTGAGTTGGAGAGGAATGCCTGTTGGTGAGATCGTGATCCAGGCACCTCCGAGCGAGATCAGGTTGTTTGAGCAGGTACTCAGAGTTACCAGCGTCAATAACTTGCAAGTGCTCCCAGCAACGAATGGAGTCAACGTTCCTCGTTGCTATGCTGTAGTTTTTGTTGTGGTTTTGCATTACTTCTAATGGTTGTTGTCTATCTTTATATCTTCCTCGTTTCAATCATCAATCCGACGTCGGATGTAGTCCTCCGCAAGCGCTTTTCAATGTTTTTCCATTCTGAGCTTCTCGTTGCCAAGTTACCACTGGGTACTTGATGATGTCTCTCTTTCATCGGTCCTTTGGTCTTCTTCGTGGTCTCTTCCCATATCTTAGTGACCAGTTGAGAACTGCTGATGTCCATCGGTTGTCGTTTCTCCTCGCAACATGGCCTGCCCACATCGATTTCAGTGATCTTACCTTATCTATTATGTCTGTCACTGCTGTCGCCACCCTTACCCAGCTGTTGCGTTTCTTGTCTCTAATTTAAAATTAATCTTTCCTCTAGGCGTATTGAAAATTTATCTATAGCGTATTACTTTCTCTCAGAATCTTCCTGTAATTTAGGCCAGAATAATGTATATATATATAATAATATTTTGACATGCCAAGATAGAAAAACTATGATCGGTTCCTTGGAGAGTGTTATTAAAATTCATTGTTCACTTCATCTTGTTCTGGTAACGAGTCAACAAAAATTTCATATTAATGTGTTTATTAGCCTGCTTAAATAATTACTGTACAGCAATAGACTATTTGTTTATGGGAAAGAAAAGGTGTTAAATTTGAATATAGTGGTGCGCACCTCCCCAAGGATTAAACAAAAGTGAAAAATAGCGTTATGACTTGGACTCGAACACAGTACTACCGCTACTACTAACTACGATTCCGTGGGGAAACAGATTCGAATCCCAGTCATGTTGCGACATGAATTTCCTATTTTGGAACCCTTGAAAATGGAAGCTTTTTCCGAAATGCACATTGGGTACTTCCTTGAAATCGGTAATATC
The DNA here is from genome assembly GCA_000376725.2 of Ladona fulva. NCBI lineage: Eukaryota > Metazoa > Arthropoda > Insecta > Odonata > Libellulidae > Ladona > Ladona fulva. Next base: position 253,449 of record KZ308158.1, read on the forward strand.
CGTTTGCCTCCAAACTCGAGTTCTGTCTGCCGATGTACGGTTTACGGAGTGTTTTTAAACCTCTAAAATTGATTGACATTAACATGTACAGCTTTAAAATCCAATAATTTCACCTTTTAAATCTTTAGTAGCTTATGTTTGATTTATTCTGAACGATTCTCCGTAAAATCCAGGCATTTGAAAGAAATAATAACTACTTTTCATTTCTCTGTACTAATTTATCTAATCAAAACATGAATACTATCAGTTAATCTTATGTGTATGCATGTATAAAATCTTTAATTTCAAATGCTAATTAGGATATTTGAGTTAGTAGTAAATGATTTTAAAAATCAAGTATAAACTTTCACCGTTACATGAGCTTAATTCAACAAATTTCCCAAAGAGATACGTTTGAATGGAATTGAATTTTACCCGAAGCTCCGATGCACGGTTAAACACATTGTGGATTGCATTACGGAAAAACTGGTGTTTCATTTCGGAAAATCTGTACATGATAAAAATTGATGAGCGGTTTTGATCGATGGAATTCCAGCAGCTTGATCGCCATTCGTTTATCGCGCATCCGATCCGAATAATTAAAGTTTCGGTGTATCGAATTTCAAGCAGTCGGAACCCAATTGTATTTGAAATTGAAATCGTTCATATTGCATGTTCGAACCGATGAAATCTGTATGAGGTTTTCAATTTCTCTGACGACCGTTGTTTTCTCGGGGTTATTCATTTGGGAGCTGTAAATATTAAATCTTTGGGAAGCATTCCCTTCGTTTAAGCTTTTGTTTCATATTTTAGCACACTGATAAATAGAACTCACGGGCTGAAAAACTTCCGCCAGTAATTATTTAATTGAATTTATTCTTTTGTGGGCTTTGAACAAAAATTCTCACTGCGTATGGGCATCGTTTATCACACGATTACTGGAGAATTGTCGAGTTAGATGATACAGAAGCAGCGAATTTAGTTATTTTCAGAAGCTTTTAGAGGTTGGATATTTCTAAAATGAGCGCCATAACTAGCTACAGAATTAAAACACGTTTAGAAGATAGCGTATCAGTAATGGAAGAACAAAGGGAGGTGTGAAGTTAAAATTGGCTGGAGTTAAGGTTGGAGTAGTGATATTGATGTCAATGTACCTAAAGTGGTTGAATTCAACAAATATAATTTCCAGCTATATTGCTTTCCGCCTCGAATTCTAATCTCGTAAATACTCTCCTGTTTTTAAGTTTTCCAAAATTTAGAAAAATCAACATTTTATTTCATTCATTTTAAATCATATACATCTTAAATAAATAGATAAATACATGGCATTTATATTTCTTATTTATTATTATCATCGTATTTTTATTTTGTATTCATTATGTTGTTTTTTATTTTATTTATCATTATTTTATTATCTTTATACAAATTCGGCATAATAAAGCGCCTATGAGATAGAGAAGAGTACTGCTTTGCAAGGAATTTTTTTTTTCATTCATGGGAATTAATCCTACCTTTTCAAACTACAGCTATGCATCAGACTATTACTCTGGTGTAGTCAGCGATATTCAAACCCATTTTCCTATGTTGAAAATTGTGGAAAGAGCTTCCTTTTAACTAATCCCCAATTCGTTGAGTGGTTAGCGTCCTTTTTAATCTGTTAATCTTTAATGTGTAGTACCTGAATACGGAAGAAGCTTTTAAAGCAGCTTTGTATATACTCTGGATAATACAGATTAGGCAGATTCATCCAAGTATGTAGATAATATTAATAATAACAATCCTTATTATTTTTTATAAAAGGCTCAATTTCTATCATATGAGACAGAGAAATCCCACAATTTGCTTCTCAGAAACCCAAATCGTCATTTGTTTATAGAAACCTGTTTCTATGGCATTTTCGTTCAAAAATCAGGAAGAATCTTTCCTTTTATTGAAGACAGACTAAATATTTAGAACATGAGAGAGAAATATCCATCAAAAAGCTTCCCAGAATCCCAATATCGTCATTTGTTTATGGAACCAAAATTGCCGTTTTAGGGCAATTTGATTAAAAAACCAGAATATATCTTTATTTTTATGAAAGATAGACTATATTTCTACTTTATGGAAAAAAATTCATTAAATTCATTAGTTTCCTTCCCAGAACCCCAAAATAGTCATTGGTTTATAGAAAGAAAATGCCGTTTCTACGGCAACTTCCTTTAAAAACCAGGAAATTTTATATTCTTTATGAAGAAAGACTCATTTTCTAAATTATGGGACTGAAAAATCCCTCAAAATCCATCCTAGAATCCCAAATAAAATGTTTACATTCACAAATTATTTCCTGAACTTCATATTTTCCGCTTGCGCTCTTTCTTTGTTTAAATGCTATCCTAAGCGTGTAGTTTTCCCAAAACATGTTGAATTTGAATGATTAGAAAACGAGTCAGCAATTGTAGTAATTTTTTCTTAATTAAAAGATCATTTAAGGGAACACTTTAAGGAAATGTTTTGGAATAGCAGGATGGTACTATTTTTATATTTAATACTTCTGTTGTATTTGATAACGGCATTTCCTCAACGAGAAAAATTAAGGGTATTGCATTGTGAAAGCACTTATTTAATTTTAACCTGAATTATTTACTAGTTAAATTAACTAAGCGGTTTAGACGCATTGTATTATTAAGTCACAGTTTCGTTCGAAATAATAACTCATGTATGTGATAAAGCATATTTAGTCTTAATTTGGCAATTCGTCTAATACGTACTTCATAACGTAATCGAGTAATCAAAATTTTTGTAACTTTGTTTGTTTGTTTCCTTTTTGTTGTCATAGAAACACCATCTATAAAATGACAAAGATTCTCATAGTGTTTAGCCCTAGTGACAGTAGTAATAAAAATTCCTGTTGATCATAGTATCTTTCATACACGATTCGCTGTAAAATGCCATCGAGTTACTAAAATTTCTGCAACTTTCCCTTTTGTTTGTTATAGCAACATCATGTATAAAATGTCCCAAATTGTCGTAGCTACAGAAGCGATAAAAATCCCAAGAAAATCGTTAGAAGAACCTATCCGGTCTTTTATCTTCCGCACCAATACTATTTAAGTCTTTCCATCCTTTATAAGTTTGGTAAATAATAGATACAGCTAGACGTGTTACAGCAATTTAGCCATAAATCTTCGAGCAGCGGTCGACCCCAAGGGATTCTCATGGGCCACGTTGCGGGTCTATGTTCCGAAATTTAATCTAGTCCCGAGGACAGTGTCATGAATACAAGAAAGAGTTGATACGGAATAGTTTGCGATCGTCTCCTTTCTCCAGGCGATCCACTAAATAGTTTCCTCGGCCCTTTCTCTTGTGGCGCCGACGCGGCTGAGGCGGCAAAACACGTCCGAGCATAAAAAAAAGAGAAACGGAATCCGAAGCGGGATGGGGAAGAATTAATTCACGCCGCGAGGGACGCGACTGTTTCGGGCGACGCTTTCGCTTACTCGGTGTTCATTTGTCTGCACGTGGGGAGTCGAATGGGGCAAAGCGTGGCAGTGGGATGGGGGAGGCAAGTTTGTGCGCAGGATTTCTTCCCCGCATCCTCTTTAGAGGGACACCCAATGGTGGATGTAAGGAGGGGAGACCAAGAGTCATGAATATTCACGGAACGTCACGGAGGTTCCTTGGGATGATTATAGGTAGTGAGATATAGGTTTGGAGGCGAAGCGGGACGGATGCGCGCGCATGTCCCATAGCTGCAACGTGGTTGCAGTGATTTCATCACGTTTTTCTTCGGTGTACGCCGACGTTGTGTGATGACTCTATTAAAGGGAGTCGTTGGTGAAATTAAGGAGCAAAGTTTGCAATCTTTTTGGGGAATGACGCAATCGCAGGAAATTTGTATGATGTAATTCATGCACCCACCTCGGGAATGTTCTCCGAATAATCTATTGTTGACTGACCAACCTGTGAATAGGTTTTATAATGATTAGGAAGGGCTTTATTTAAAGTAATACTATTCAGTAGAATTTGAAAAATCAAAGTTTGGTTGTTATACTAGATCCGTCTTTATTCTGCCTAGGGTCTCTTTCGCAACTTTTAAATTCATGGGACACCTTGCATTTGAAACGCTGAAAATTGTTTGTTTCTAAATTTATGGTACACATTTATTCAATCACAGATTTGGGAATCATCAGTATCTCATGTTAGATTTTCAAGCACTTATTATTACCTTCTTACGAAAACGCCTGAAACTTGATCTATTTAACGACATTATCTATCGAGATACTACTAATCCTAGCTTCTTTCTAATAGACTGGACTATGTAGCGAAATAAAAATTGAACTAAACTTTACGTAGTAGTTTTCAGGACTATCATACAATGCAATCTGTAAGTTTCATATTCTGAGGTTGTGAAACGAGGTGAATGTTATTAAAAGAGCATAGAATAATTACTAAATATTTCACTGTTTTAATTTTTTGTGTTAGTCCGACATGTTAAGATTCCGGTCTTCTTGCCATCATAACTGAAAAATCTGTAGTGCTGAATTGTGGATGTTATTCATGGCGATTATTATCGTGTTCGGATATTAGTCAGTCACTCCTTATACATATAATGTATGCTAATGTTATCGTAAAAAATAGAGAGGTTTTGACAGCGTGGTTACTAAATAAATGATATATATAATGGTATTGAACAGAATTTCAAAGGAGACGGAGTCCTTGAAAGTTCTATTGCAAGGACGTAATTTCTACCATATTTTTTTGTCCATTTAGTTTTCACGTTCATTCGTAGATCTTGGCATTTCTTTCGGTAATTCTCTTTCACAACGCTTTCATTAAATTGCGGTCCATTCCTTCTTTGGACGATTCTGCAATACTCTGTTACATAGCCAGTGGACTTGTCATACGAACGGCGAAGTGATTTCAGCAGTAGATAAGTGTTCATATTCCAGCCAGTTTAGTATCTTTTTTGGCAACAGCTTCATTTATACGGATTTCATAATCTCGCTCAAGGAGAAGTTCTTCCTTTATCTCATGGAGCGACAAGCGAACACAATTAATTCTGAGGACGGATGAGAAAAACTTTCACTTTCGGCGGTTTTTTAAATTTTCTTTCCCCTTGCTCTTGGGAGCGTCTCTTAGTATTTCTCTCCATCCCAACTCTTCCCGCAGATCAATTCGTTTTTGGGTCACGAGGCAGCGCTGTTGTTTTAACGGCGGAGAGCAGTTGGTAATTTATTGAAGATCGTTGCCTGGGAATATGTCACCCATCGTAAAAAAATACAGCCGCTCCGTGTTGATGGCCCGCGAATAAAATTGACTAACAGTTTTATAACCCGATGATAATAAGCTTCTCTGGGGTTGAAATCCGTTCGCTTTGGGAGGTATGTCTGGAACCTAATCTTTCGAAACACCTTAAAAAAGTGGGGGTGGTTTTGCGGATATGAAAATCCGGAATGAAACCGTATTTTATTTCCGGAATATTATTCTTAGAGCGTCGCCATGGGCTTTTAGACCGCAATTATTCGAATTGATTTCCAAACCGCGCCTCATAAATTGTTTAGAATTCCGAGCCGAATTAAATGCAGTGATTTCGCGCATATGCACCGGTGCCATAAAGCGCGGTTATTGTTTGAATCATTCATATTTCGCGTGCTTGGGCATCCTGAGTATTTATTACCGTGTGCATGGGCAAGTTTTATGGGGGAATTTTTATGTACCTTTTATTGAAAATGCTGTCCGATGTTATGATTCTGGGAAGAGTCCTTAATTGCGCATGCTCAGTTCATGCTAAGAGCCATTACGTGCAAGGAGTACTCAAAGTATTAGGGACGCTATTAAATTACGTTAAGTTTATAGGAATATCTTGATATTATGTAGTATTATAATGTTAGGTGATGAATATAGGGTGTCGCCCCCGCATCTTATGCAACCAAACCAGCACTTCTTTTCTATGCTTCCGCACGTCTATAGAGACTGGATTATATTCAAGGGAGCTACATATTTCACTGCGTAAATACTAGAACTGTTAATCTCTGATTCATTATAAATTAAGATTTTAACAATTATTAAGCTAATTTTAAATATATTTATCATGAAATTCTTGATGATCATAAAAAATTGTGTTGACGGTGGAGACATAACTTTAAGGTAAGTACTATGCCTCGTTTTTAAAATACCTTAATATTTAATTAGTGAGCATACCGTAAAGAATTTGGTCCCATCGTTGCATTAGTGGCATGTTCCTTGATAAAATCCGAATATAAAGGGAGGCAATGAAGATATTGATGAGGCTTCTTTAACTGTCTTGTAAGTAACAAAATATCTTCTATTTTGCATAGATTTTATCTTCTTATCCACTTATCATAATTTTTCTATTCCAATAAAGTAATTTTAACTTTTGATTCACGCAAATAAATGTTACACGATGATACAAGGATTAAGAGCATTTTTGTATTGACGCTAGTTTTCTTCCGTTCAGAAGTAAATTGAGGGAGGTAATTCCTTTTATCACTCGCTCCTTAATGTTAGAGTAAAGCTACAAATAGCCGTTGTTTGCGAGCAAACTAACCGTTGAAGAATTCCAACCAGCGGGGGTTGGGGTTCTCAGTGGTCGCCCTTTGCAATTATTGTTCTCAATACGTATTTCGGAAACTACGTTCCCATCTTCGGGACAGAAGAATAACTGTTAAGAATAAGTAACTATTATATACCTAAAACAAAAGCAATAAGCGACAGTTTTTTTTTAATTTTACAAATAAGAAANAAGCGACAGTTTTTTTATTTTTACAAATAAGAAACTATTATATACTTTATTTATTACATACTTTCTCCTGTATTTGAGCTTCCTCTATCAAAACGAGATTTTTAATCAATTTTGTGATTTCCAAAATTCCACTGGAATTTAATAGAGCCTGTTTTAAATCAGCGGAATTCTCAGTATCGTGCTAATCGAAGAAACAAACGGTATAATTTCTTGTTATAGGACTACTGGAATTGTTTTGAGACATGTATCGTATTAGGGAGCTTCCCTTTTCAAAGTTATATCATTGGCTCTTTTTCCTTAAAAATCTTCCTAGGAAAATTACCACAAGTTTTTGACAAACTGCTTTTCTATTGGCGAACTTATTCTATTATCAGGAAATGTCTATTTTCTCTGTAGCTTTGCAGTTTGATGTAGATTTTCAGCCTTAGCTTTTATAGTAATTGTGCTTTTTATGTATAAAATACTTTTATCTTCCTTGGTCTATGTGTTATCATAACCTTTTATTTACGGAAATGGAGATTTGTGTGATCCTGCTACCACATCTTGATGAATGAAATATTTATCATTTTCCTTTTGGTAAGGTATAAAGAAAGATTTATCTATTATATACTTTTGTCTTTTTGTCTCATCCTTGATCATGGTTGTGATGATACGAAAGCTACTGATAAATGAGTTATGCTGAATAATAGCATTAATTAAGGTTTCTCCTTACGCAATTTTACGAAAAGTGTTACTCGTAGAGTCAACGTGACTACACTAAAGTGGGCTTGTTTTGCTTGTAGCACTCAGGTTTAGTGAGGAAAGCAAGGGCAAACTATCTAACTCCTCATCTTGCCTAGTAAGCCTCGTTTCCTTCTCCTAGCTCTTCGTAGCTGATAGTAGAGGGGATGAGGTCCCAAACAGCCTTCGGGCTGAGTTCTTTACAACAGCAGATTGGTGTTCATACCCCGGGCATATGTCGATAGTGAGCTTGTAAAGTGTATAGGGGGATGTAGTATGCTCAAAATAGATTTTTATGCTTAAGAGATAATTATAAAAATCTCGGTATATTTTCTTTGAATATAGATAAAAATGTATCTTTATATACTTTTGCATTAGCTTTGTACATGGCTGTAATAATATGAAAGCTATGAGCGATACTAAATTATAATATTGATTGAGGTCCCTCCTTTGGAATCCAATGAAGAGCGTTGATTGTAGAATCATTGTGCTTCACATACGAGAACTAGTTTCGCTTGTAGCATCCTATCTCAGTGAGAAAAGCATTGTTGAACTACCTCACTCTTCATTTTGCCTAGTTTTCATTTCAGCTCCCCCCCCTCTTTACTTTCCGTAGCTTATGGTGGTGGGGATGAGGTTCAATTTAGTCTCCGGGCTCAAGACTGCACAGATATATCTTCCATTCTTCATTCGACACAATGTGGAAGTAGGTTTCGCCTGATGCTTTCTGCGTCGGATTCCTTCTTAAGGACACGCCGGGAAGATTGGTAGGCATGTAGCAAAGCAAATTTTACACCTCCATTCCTCAGCCGTAAAACCCACAACGGCCGCGACGGATGGTATAAAATGTCTCCTGCTCGCGTGGTATTTGCCTCCTCAACAGTCTGGTTGCAAATAAGACGGCCTCCGCGTTAGAACAAACAGCACGGCTGCTGCATCCACCCATTGTTCGCAGTGGGAGCGGCCTAAGAATCTCTAAGTGGCTTTCCATTCAGAACGCTAATGACTGGTTTATAAGACCCATTGATATTCAGACGCCGAGGAGAAGTGTAAGCGCAGCAATCGAATATGTGTGCGTTTATATTTATATATATAGAGGGCCTTGGATAGGAATGTGCAAATGTGCATGCTTTATTGGTGCCATCCCGACGGACGATTCAATTACGGCGAACTCCCTCCTAAGGGTTGGCCTTTTTATTGGACACATTTCAGGCGTTCATCCCTTATGAATATTTCAGCGCGACTTTTTTTTTTTATTTCGGCTGCGAATGGAAATTAAGGTCACGCGTCGCGAAATCGCCCATAATTTTCGCAAGTCTATGTTTCCTTGGGAGGATTGCATTACCGTTTCGCAAATTGATGAGGAGAGACATTGTCGAGAGACGATTGAATTTTATTGCATAAACTTTTATTTAACACTTTATCTTTAACTCTAAATTCTTGTTTTATCACTTTTAAATTTTATTGCATACTTTTTATTATTATTTGAATAAATGT
>KZ308158.1:270707-302836 GCA_000376725.2 Ladona fulva
GGCAGTTGATATGGAAAATCGTTGTTATCAACTAACAGCTCTCGATTTTCACAATTTTTACGTGCAAGCTGTGTATTATTCATACTAGTTTACAATCTCATTAGCGATGGAGATGATGAATTTTTACGTTACCTTAAGTTAATTACCTAAGTTAGTTTATATCGTATTATGTTTCTGAGGGTATAATTGAGGATATTTAGAAACGTAGGCTAAGTTCAAAATGACAACAATTTTGCATTTCTCTCTGGCAACTTAAAATAATTATCTATGGAACTCTGCGTAATGCGTACCATCACGTAAACAGATTTTCTCAACTTACGTGGCGTTCATGCTACACTCACTCCTTTGTAATTTTCATTTAATTATGGATGAATGCTGCTCTATGGCTACACGTGTAGCATCTAACTCCGTTGTCGAGCAGACGCTCTATCCTCACGCTTCTACCGTGACTCGAGACACGTTTGCGTCCTTTATGGTTTAAAGCGCATTTCGAGACTGCAGTGATGGTGCACTCATTAACATTGTATTAGTAACTCAACCTGGCACGAGTTAGCGACAGTTTTGACTCACTCGCTGAATATCAAATGAAAATAATCTTTGAGCTTCTGTTTATTTAAAGAATGCGACAGGAGACGCATGAACTAGCTGCCAATTTAAACGATTTCTACGGATATTGGTTCTGTTGATTTATGTAAGTTTTAAGAAAGATTTATAAGTAATTCCTCTAGTGGTGTCCGTATTTAACGTACTAAATTTTTTCTACTTTTCCACCACCGTCAGTACCATACACATTGAGACTATTTTCTTCGTATAAATCTTCATGTAATACAACCTCAAATATATAAACGCCAACAGTGGATCGTATTTCTGAGAACACAGCATCAGTGTGAAACACCTTTTTCTTAATTTAGTGCAGCTTATACAAGTAGTATTTTTAAAAGTATAAAAGAAATTGCTTACAATATGGACTTCCCTACCAGAAAGTTTGAATGATTATTTAAGCGTCACATTATTAATTTAGAGTATCGATTTTTGATAACATATGATAAATGCAGATGTATGGTATCGTAACCTCTTTGTGTATGTCTATGTTTTTCTTATTCCATTTTCTTTCTTGTTTTACAGGTAAGCACTTCTATCTTCCTATTACTTCTTCGTGTACTTAAGGAACGCTGGTCCGTGTTTTTCCTTCATGAACTAAAGAAACATAATATGTAAGTAATAGCACTACTGTAATGGTTCCAGCGGAAAATAACGATCTCGTATTAGTAGCCAACTGAAAATTCCTACTTACAAAAGTCAGCAAATTATTTGAAATGCTACCCTTTAAGAAAACGACCCTTTATGTATTTTACTACATCCTTGGCATTAACTGCATTTCCGGAATAGAATGTTTTCGGGTAACCTTTGGACATGATGTCAATAACGGAAGTTTATCCAATATAATTAAACGCTTCTAGTTTTAATGAGATCGAATTCTTCGAATTAGTCTGCTTCGAGGCGTAATATGCATAATTTTTATTGTAATTTCGTCGTAATTTCATCCTAAGATTTGAATCTAATGACAAATCCTGAAAATCTTAGGATTGGCGACATCGTTTCCCGACTCTGCTATCATAGCATCATTTGAGCAGAAACAGAATTGAAGTTGGTGGGGGTATTGATGAACCAGAGTCATCTAACCTCCCTTGACACCACATTGACCCTCTAATTTATCTCTTCAATGTCCCGGAAAGAAGCGAAATTATTCCCGTCCCCCGATAGCGACATAGGTGGGCGTCAAACAAATCGCCGCGCTTATGCGTAAGTGAACGGAATTAGGGTAGGAAGTGTAGTGGGGGTGGGTAACAGACAGGAGTACGCGGTGTTTTATGGCTCACTGTCGGCACTGTATGGGCGAGGAGGCTTCACGGATTTTTCGTGAGGAGACCGCCCAGGGACGTCGGGATGGATGGGGTGGGAGTGTGGGGGAGTGAGATGGCCGCATTTTGGGATGGCGGAGACGTCTTCCTCGCCCGCAAAAACAAAACTAAAGCGAGTTAGAGATTGGTTCCCTCCGCCGACACCCTCTTCTCGGCATCACACACACGTAATGACTCGTCTGGCGCCACTGTCGCCCTCCTCTCCATGGGGCCTTGTGTATGAGAGCTAGGGTGGAGATTTGTCTGAGGGAGGGATGGGGTTTATATCACTGCAGCGTCCCCCTCAAATGCGCATGCGTCGAGTTTTTGCGATTTTCACGCAACAAACTCCCCTTCTCCCTTTTTTTTCCATGAAAAATGTCGGGGGCCGAGAACGGTACTTGGGGTACTCCTTTCATTTCGCTGAAGATGGAATTATCTCGTGGAGATCAATTTCTGGAGCTGTCTTTTTGTGCTTATTTTTCCTTGAGTGCTTTTCTTCTCCCTCTCATCGTGATTCTCAAGAAAAAGGAGTAGTTTGCCAAAGGATTTAATTGAGGCTGTTTATTCTTCTCTCGGTCTTAAATAGTTGTCTTGACGGTCTGAGATTTTTTACGAAGGAGATCCTGAACTATTTTTCATTGCTCTAAATGTGCATTAAGTTCGCTTGAAAGATTTTAACAAATTAGGTCGCAGTTTCTAAGATAAAATATATTTCTGTGTAATGCTGCCTGGTGAATATTTTATAGTTGTCGCTAATGTCCTATGAATGGTGCTCAATCAGTTTGAGTATCACAAATACTACTGTTATTACTAAAAGGAGTACCATTTACAATGGGCTAAAATTTTCTAGCTGTAAATCTTGCGAGAATTAGTTGTGTCAACATTTAAGACAACGTAATCAATTTTTTACCCTCTGAAGCTCATTTCGCAATCCAGTTTACTCTTATCGGAAACATTATTCGTTCTTAATTTTTTTAAGGTATGCCCCTTATTACGGATGGATTAGGAAATTCGATGAAGTAAAAGATGAATTTCTTATTATTGAAAATGGCTGCAATTACGTCTCGTATTTGGCTCAATATAAGCATAATCATTGAGTTATTATTCATCATTTGCGAAGTAAATAAGAGTCATCACAACTTGTACACGAAAAATTGTGCACTTAAAGGATGGGTTGGCATTTCTCCAGCATTTACTATTTATAAATTCAACATTTCGGTCGCAATTTGATAATGATGCTAAACGGTTGATGAATGATGAAACAGCCGCTAAATTATGCTAAATAATTCCGAAGCGTTTAAACCTTTTTACCGCCGACTAGAAAAATTTATCCTTCTTACGAGGTAAGGAATTTAGTTTTGCGACGTCTGCAATTTTGAAATAAAATACTATATTTAGTTGCCATTTTGTTGGTCAATAAGCGAGTCCCTGCGAAATAGTCAGTTTATAAACACCGTGAAAAATACCATTATTAATTCTTGACAGTTGTTTGCTTACAGATACATAAGTTTGGTCTACCTATTACACGTGGAAATTTTCATACTCTCTGCAATCTCAATGGGTTATTGACTCGGATAGTTTATTTCTTTGCATCTTAGACATCTTAAAAATCTACACCGTAACGTTTAACGTTACTAACGACAACGGTAACAGCGTTGTACATACGTTCAGCTTCTCAGAAAATCTTTCGTCACATAGCAGTTCTAATATCTGGAGAGAGAATTTTTTCGTGTGTATCTTTTTCATAAAAAAATTAATTATCGGAATACGCCATATACTTTCTCGCAACTGGAACAATTTCGTCACGCTTGCGAGATTATCTGTTAAAATTCTTTTGCGAAGCTACGATTGTCTTTGGTTTTCATCCCCTAAGGTTTCGTCTCGGGATTAGTTTCAGCAGTAAAAAGGAGCGGGGAAATTTCTTTCCGCCGTTTTTTAAGAGAATAAAACCAAGTGGAAGACCCAGTTTCTTTGCTCTCTTTAAGCCGATTAATGCAGCCGTGTAAGACTGTGACAGGTTATTAACGAGTCGCGCCGGAACCCCTTTGCTCCGACCGCCCAACTTGCCACTCCCACCCTTTCCTTCTTTCGATGGACACTTCTGCCTTAAGGAGACCAATTTCTCATGCCAGAGATGGACTCCTCATATTTTTAGGCACGACCCAGTGTTGCCAACTTAATTCCCCAAATGTGTTCCGAAATTGCTTTCCAAAGTGGCGATAGAAAGGGAACTGATATAGAGCCTTGTCTTTGTTATTCTTGAATTAATCCTGTATGGACCGCGATTGCCGCAGAGGTATGTTTCGACTCTTCAGAATAGAAAAGCGACCCATTGGAAAAGACTGGTATTTATTAATATATAATTGGAAACCGTTGCTCTGTTTCAGACTACGCTATGTTTATTTGTCGCACTAATACTATAGTAGTACGTTGACTTGCAGGGATAAGTAGAATTATGAAAAAATAATGTTTATTTTTACGGGCAATAACAGTATGGAAGCAATTTCAAAAAGAAAGAAATTAAAGGAACTTGAAGGACTGATTAATCTCTTGAGCTCCTTCCAATTTACAACACCTTGTGAAATAATTGATTCTTATCATATGTAAGCATAGCTTATAAATATATTTTAAGCGTACAAATATTCATTATTATGACCCTTGAAAATTTGGTCATGAATGAAATGTTTGTAGAAACTTTTGGGGGGTCTTAAGCCCGACATCCACGCCCCTAATTTCACTCCTCTAACTACAATATACCTCTTTCACTATTTAATAATTATAGCTAAATTTAATGGCTATATTTATTTATATATTTATTTATTTCTAGTTTTAATTAATGTTTTATTTATAATTTTGTTTTAGCTGTGTATCGATATCTCCCAGTCAGGTGGATGAATACATGGCAGGCGAAATTGAAATTCCGGCGTCAGCAAACAAGGAAATACTCCGAAGGTTTTAAGTTGGCAACACTGCTCTTCTCCAGTCGTCCCCGCCCTCTAATCCATTGACCGAGTGGCATACACAGGCCTTGTTTATAAGACATCCCGCTCTCCTTTTGCTCCCTCTAATTTGTAGGGCATAATTTCGTGTATTACATCCCATCAAGCCCCCCCGTATCTCCTCTCGTGCTGTTATGGAGCGAAGGAGTTCTTTTTTTAAGCCACTGGAGAAAGTGAGAATGCCAAATAGGGACGGAGGGACAAATGTATATCCTTCCCTGTTAATGCGATCGGTAGTTCATAGGAAAGGGGTCGCTTCGTGACGGACGCATTTCGTCGTGCGTATTAATCTCGCATGTTTTGACAGTCGCGTTAATCCGTTTGTGTTGCTGGTAATTTGGTTCAGCGGTCGCGATTTTCCGGCTTAAATTTGGCGTTGTAATTCCCCTGGGAAGTCAATCACGTCATCCGAGAAACATGGAAGATCCGATGGTTCCAAATACGGGGGGATTTGAATTGTAGATGCAAGGTCGCCCACCGAATTTCTTTGATTCTTTCCGCGGTTGCTTAGTCGACAGATTTTGACTTCCTCATTAGCGGAATCAAATTGCGTTGGCATATTTTATGGGTCGAGAGCTGTGGTATGCTGACAGAATGATGTCTCCATGGTGAAATGCTTAATTTTTGCGTCGGAAACAACGTTGAATTTTATTGAGATGAAATTAGGGTGATATTTGTGCAGACAGGACGAATTCTTATAACCTTTGTGTGTGGTAAACAATCTCTGCTTCTTTAACATAGCCACACATATTCTTCTAAATTAGTAGCCATAATGTAATTTCCCGTAGAATTATATTAATTTACAAATGAGTTTTAAAACGTTTGAGTTTATTCAGTTACTAAAGAATCTGGTTGGGAATATAAAAAAAATATAAAGGTAGCTTAAGTTGCATGTTTTAAGTGGATTTTTTTTATATTTCATTATGTATTTTTATATTTTATTTTATATTTTTATATTTTATTTTGTATTTTTTATAATGTATTTTTCGATTCCTTGCGATTGGAGTGATGGTATGCGTAACAATCTTGGTAATAGGTCGTCAGTGATTGTGTTTTAGAAAGTGGTTCATTAAACTAGAAAATTTAAAAATGTGAACATTCGTGTTGCGTTCTACAATGAGAATAAAGTAAATTAGTTTTTAGTTTAAGAAATGTTTAAGATATCCATTAATAATGCTGCAGTTGTAATAAGTAAGGTTACAAATAACTAGTACTGCTGCAAATAATGTAGTGCTACGTGACAAAATATCGCCGATCAGTTGTTGACTAATTTTTGCGCTTGTATCGTTTAATTTTTCGTTGATTTTTGTTGCTTGAAAGTAAAGGGCGACTCATTAATACAATAGATTTGTGTACCAGAGGCGGCGTCACGTCTATCCCTGTACGACCTCTTCTTAATTTTATTATTCCGAGTATAAAACAGTTTTTAAAGCTATACTGTGATCAATTACATAACACAATAATAATAATGTTTTAGAAACTATGGAAAAATATAAACCCAGATAATGGGGAACTAAGTAGAAGAAATAGAATAGAAACGTCTTTAATTCCCCTAGTGACTGAAACAGAAGTAAATTGTTAAAGTCTGTAAGCCATTAGGGTCTTAACTACTAACAGAATGCCTTCCTCATGAAAAACGAAGTTAGCGTTAGCAAAAACCTTCAACGTCCTTTTTTCAACTCTCAGATATGTTTTTGCTCGTCTTCCTCACGAATTCAAGCGCAAAAGGGCACACATGAACGGAAATATGACCCTTATGTTTGACCGCATAGAGCGAGTTTAAGCCTTCACGCAATAAAACGCGTGTACCCCAATGCAGCAGTCTGGGACCGACCCATTTAAAAATGAAATAAAAAGTAAAAGTTCTGCGGGAGGGGAAAGTGGCGATTCACCCCTATCTTTCCCCCCATTCGCAGCAAGCCATGCAATCGATTTAAGCTCCCTGGTTTTCTCTCTCTCTCCGTGGCAAGAAAAAATATACACTCTCTTTCCCTTTCCCCAAGCATCTCGCATCACTTTCTCATCCCCATATTTATCCTTTCTCCCTCTGTCAGCGATTCTGTTATCTCGCAACTGGGACAACGAGGGAATAAGATACGCCAGCGAGAGATGGGTTTCAGTGGACAAGATAGCAAACGTGTTTGCCCCGTTTAGGAGGGAAATGGTTCAGGGGCGATGTTCATATTTTACCCGAAGATGCCTTCATAGAAATTGTGAAATGCTTCCGTGCAACAGCAATCAATTTGCATTGCTGTGTTTATGTTATCTGCTCCTTTTTTCCATTCGATAGAAGGGAGTCATGGGGTTATGTTATGAAAAGAGCCATTACGCTCGATGTGTCGCATCACTTTGGAGCACCGCGAGTAAGCTCTTGATGTACCGCGTATTATCAGTAATGTTTTCCAGGTTGTAAAACGATATCTAACTCGTAATCCATAAATTTGTGTTAGTTTTTAAGTCCATGTATCAGTGATCTTCCATCCCATTATGAGATAAAAATGATGGTTCCGATGAAGTAGTACTGGTATTGTAAAAAGTGCTTTGACAAATAAGGTCATTTCGCACATGTGAGCCCCCACTGGAAATCGAACCCGAGACCGCTTCAACCAGAAGCGAAGGCGCTGCCCACTTGGCTATCCGGAAGCCCTAGGTTCCGGTGAGATGATATTTATGGTTGGAATAGTAGCATTTGCTAAATCTTTTATATGCATCATTACTAATGTTTAGCTCGCATTGAATTTATGAAAAAATGCAAGTTTCTGTGCCTCTTCCTTAATATGAATATTACTTAAAGAATATTGGAAAATGAAAACTTTTTTCTTCTGCAAGATAAAGCGTACCATAATTTTCAGTTACAGCTTTCGGAGCAGTAATTGTTGTATTTAACATTATGTATGCTCGAGCAAAATTCATCCGTAAATGAATAATTTTCTCATTTGTTTAGTGTTTAATAATATTAAACTGAAATATATCTGTAAGAATCATGTTCCTATTTGTTTTAAATTATGATTATGATATTATTGTTGTAATTCTTGACTATTGTTGTTTTTATATTTTATTGTTATTAACTATATTTCAACTAATACGTTAATTTTATGGTGGAAATATTCCTCTCTTGGTCTAGCTATGGGTCCGCTCTGAAGCTTAGAAATTTGGTCCCCGGTGTTAAATGTGTCGGAAGAGGAAGGTCGAGTGAAACTTGTTAAGGATTCCCCCAAGCGACTCCCTATCTTAGCTGACCATTGCGCTGTGAAGGGATATGGATTAGAGGTCGAGATAATGTTGCTGAGGAAGTAAGCCCAAGGAAAATGAAGGTTTGGAGAGAGATAAAATGATCCTAGGAGAAGGTCCATATCCTATATTTTGCTACAATGAAGGATGTGACCCTCAACAATGCCCCTAAGAGTGACAATGTATGAGTTCTGCGTCTTTTGTTGCTGTTATCACACAGAGGTTTGTTGTTAGGACGTGTCAGTTGTTGGATCGGTTTAATTAATAACAACGAAGAAAGTCCTTCTATTAGACTAAATTCAAAGAGTAGTTGTAGAATTCTCGGTAAGTTTTTTTGCTCTTAAAGAATAAAATCATTGTATTTTTTACATCTGCTAGAATGTTTTGCATGGGATTTTATAGCGGTAATATTCAGAAATGCCAAATTGTTATGAAAATATCGCTAAATGTTAATCTATCTAAAACTCCGCTAAATTTAGAAAAAATCAATAAATAGTAGTTAAGACATACGATGGCTTAAATTCGCTTTTATAAATGGAACACTAGTTCAGATACTAAGTTAATTACATAGAAAATACGAATTTTAAGTTGTTATAAAAATAATAATAATGATGAAACGTCTTTATTTAAGGGCGAGATTGAGACTCATTAGTTATTATTATGACCAAATTAGTATCTTAGTATCTTATTATTGGTATCTTCTTACATCTAACCCTTAATTTAATAATCAGTTATCTACCAAAGCCTAATGCTATTTTGATTCCTGAATAAGTCACACGTTATCCTACGAGTGCTTAATCTCTGTAAGAAAAAAATAGCTGGATATAGTGATAGAAATAAATTAAATAAATCGGGAATGGTGGAGATATCGACATAATGTTAATCCTGAAAGATATTTTCTAAAATCTGCACGATAAAGTTTTTATTGCTCGCTCAGTAAGAAATGGAGGAAGGCTTTTATTTCTTTTTTCGGGCAATTCTAAGACTTTTTCGGATTGGATTCGGAATTGGCTCAATATAGGAACAAATCCCTCCAAGCATTTCTTCCTTTTCCATTTGATTCGAGTTATGGCCAATAAGAGTCCGTAAGCTGTTTTTCTGATGACCGCCTCCGAAGTTGTTAATTGCATGACTCCAATGTCCATCCTAAACGTATAACCTCCGTTCCTGAGTCTCGATTGTGAACCAATTTTTCCCTGTTGGGAATTAACGACTTTCCTCTCTGCGTGAATGGTTTGGATAGAAGTTAATTTCGGATTTTCGGTGCATTTGTACATCAACTTTGCCCTAACCCTAAAATGCAGTTTCCAAGCGCGGTTGCGGAATTTTTCTAAGAGAAGGAAGTCATTGTCCGAAAATTCTAGATGGCGGAGAAACGTTGGACAATTGAATGGCCGTTTATGTTTTCTGGAGCGCGAAGTAGTCTTGACTTGTCATTAATTCACAGGCATGTTGCTAAATTTACCTGCTGACCCTTTTCCTTATCCAATGCTACTATCCTTTATGCTATGCAACCACCTTGGCATTTCAATTTTTTTGCCCATACTTGTACTTATGTACGTAGTTTTTGTAGTTGATTCATACTGATTATAATGATCAACGGCTACTAAATAATGGATTAGTGGTTGGTTTCGGTCCTCTTAGCCATCCTTTCACCGTCAGTAGCTGTATTCTCGCTTAGTTACCAACCTTAACGCAAATAGTCACCTTTTCAATCTAATCTAACGCAGGTCACTGTAATCTGTCCCCTTTTTATTCCAATGTTACTTATGCCAGGGCCGTAACCAGAATTTGTCCATCGTGGGGGTATTGAGCCATGAAGTAAACACTGCACTGCCTACAATCCAGGAGCAGGGAATACGATTTAAATCTAATAGAAGTATAAACTAATTTCTTTTAACGTGTATACCCTTTCCAGCGGCGTTCGTATGGCATGATTGCGAGAGGCTCTGTTCCCATGGGGGGTTTAAACCCCCAAAACCACCCACTTGGCTACGCCTCTGCTTATAGCGCACAAAGGGAATAATATATTTTCTTCCATGTTTTCTTTTAACGGTTAAGGGTTTTAAGGGTTCAGTAGAAATTGTCACAGCTATGAAAAAGACGGGCAAAGAATGAAATTTCTATAACAATAAACAGAAGAAAGTATTTTACTGATCCAGGTTTGATATTGAAAACGGAATAGGAGATACCCAATATGAAGTATCGAGGAGCACACATCCAGATATCGAAGTCTGTATCCGGATTATAAAAAAGCGAACTCCGCATTTCATCTCACTCAAGAGTGAGTAGAAGCACGCATAATGCCTCGATATAGATACCCGTTACTGACCCACGCCGACCATCCTAGATAATCGGAAGCGCCATCTTAGAAATGGCACTTGAGAAAAGGGCCCATTGAAGGCAAAGGACGCCGACTGAATGGCAGATGCGAAGAAAGACTCGTGGGGAAGAACTCTCACGTCGCATGTGCGAGAGTATATGCCAAGTGCGTGAAGGATAATTGAGTATGCGAAGGGGAAATGCGACGATAGGTTGTCAAGGAAATGAAGGATACATGGAGATATTAAATGCGAAAAGCATTTTTCATACGCAATGGTTCCCGATGTATTAGATGATATTGGTTTTTTTGCGTATGCGGTCATGAATTAAGCATGTATGACCGAGAGAGAATGGTGATGCTGAAGGATATTAAATATTGAAGAATTGTTCATGAAGTGTTTGTTTGAGACGTTTTTGGACGTGTATGTGTGAGGAGCATTCGGAGAACCCCTGGAATCAAGTATTAAACGCATCTAGGATGGGTTGAAACATGAAATAGTAATACAAAAAATACAATGATATTGATGTGCGGTATTTTTGCAAGTATCATACCAATGAATGAAAATTTTGTATACAATAATAATAAATACGTACCTAATAGTTGTTTGCGATGACTCTAGGTATATTAAAAGTATCATCAAAATCATCTTCATCAGTTTGAAGTTACGATAATTCATAGCGTGATATCATTAAAAGACGGGGGATTTAATAATAAAATAAAATTATAATAATAAGTGTTTTATTTACGGCGAAATTTATGTCAGTGAGTCACTTCTTTCTTATAACTAATCGTCTATGGTGATTTAAAATGATAGTGATAGCTACAAAAGGGGCAAAAAGAATGCTACTTTGTTGGTATAAAAAAGGAAGTGTGTGCTTAGGAAATAAATTATCAATGCTGGAAAACTTCTTATTGTAAAATAATTTATATTTAAACAATTTAATACTAGTGTGTATGTAATTTATAACGACAGAAACGGAAATAGAATATGTTCCAATGGTATACTAAAGAAGTAGGAATTAACTCTTAGTAATTTCCACAGAAACTATTTTTTATTGGTGGCTATTTTCGTCTACATGCAGACATCATGAGGCATATTTCATATAAAAATATTTTCTGTGGAAATTACCAATCGTTCGTTCCTACTTCTTTAGTATGGCGCCGTTCCTCGAAGTAGATCTTGGACATAGATTCATTCTACTGGCATGTGGCGTTGTAGTTACATCTCTCGATCTGTTAGAAACAAGATCGCTTTACGTGCAAGATTGAGGAATGCGCTAAGAGAGTGAGACAGATAGGGCAGGAGTAGGGAAGGGTGAAAAAGAAATTCCAGGGGTATAAGGGTTGGTTGTGGGTGATAAAACGGGGGCGATTTGGCGGTACGTGCTTGCGTAGCGGAGCAGGGCACGCAGCGGTATGGGGGCGTGAGAGATGGGGGAAATTGCGGGAGACAGAAGGGGTTTTTTGGGGTTTTGGACCAAGGGGTTGTCGGGATGGATGGCAGGACGTGAGGGGGCGGCCGAAGATCGCAGGGATGCGGTTGGTATATCCGGAAAAGGGGCTCCAGATTACAGAATAGTACAGGGAAAATGTATTGCTTGCGACTTTGTTTCCTGCGGTACACGTCCTTATGGTATCTGTAAAAGTTAGCATGCTGATAAATCTGTTTTGGCCACAAGTAGCGGAGGGTTTCGTCTACTTCTCCATCCTGTCAAAGCATAAGACGATAAAACTTTTATCATTTGATTTCCTCACCAGAGGGAAAGATGAAGCGATATTCTTCCTCAAAATAGAATGAATGCCGTACAAGATACGCGGTGGAATTCATTTCCATACGCAGAATGTATATTACAAAGGGAGGGGATAAGTTTGGGATTTCCAGACATACTGTTCGGGTATCGATACGGATCTTTGAATCAGTAGACGGCGAAAGCTCTTCAGTTTATTTCGTGTCACGCAGATTGGTCAACTCATACGGAAACCATTTACAGTCTTGGAATATTAAACGGAGGCTGAGAATTGAAACGTGTTGAAAATGTCCGGTTCAAATGCTTTCATAATTTCTTTTATAGCTCATTCATCTGTTAGATGGCAGTTATTGCTGATACTGGGGGCGTTCTTAAAATTTACGTATGGGAACGACATTTACCTCCAAAAGTAGTAAACGTAGCTACATTTGCAAAAGATGAAGTGAAAGACTTGTGCAGAAAAATGTAGATTAAGGAGAGAAAGGAAATATCGCGCTGGTCAAGTCTAAAATTCAACTGTAAGAAATTGTGAAAAGGACTGTAGAGAATTTCTTGGTTTCGCATAGCTTATTTTGAGACTATTTAATGGTGTTTCGTTGAAAAATGATTACTAGTTGGTAAAAAGTGGTTTAAAACCGTTATAGACGTAGCCCATTCACCTGTTAAGCTTTGTTTGTCAAGCTTTGATCATAAGAAATCGAAATAGATTTTGTTATATATTATAGGTATTTTGCTTAAAAATTTAATTAATTTCAACTCAAAATGTGCAGGTTGTCGGTAAATTCTAACGAATAATTTATTATTACTCCTTGGTAATATAAAGCAGTAGTTGCGAAATCCTTAAAACGGATTGCTCATTGCAATTTTATTAGAATGTGTTGCTATAATCAATAACATTTGGAGCAATCTTTAAATGTACCCACTACGCTCGTATCGCTCGCAAGTAGCGATTAGCATAAAATGTACAACTCAATAACTTCGACCATCAGACCAATTCAGAATTTTGAAGTGACCGACTTTTCTGTCGTCCACGTGTTAATATGACAATCTAGCAAAAAAAACCGTTTCGTAAATATCCATTTAATTGATGAAAGCCTTGGGACGAGGAAAAGATCATCTATCGGATTAAATTTGTAGGAATGTTTGCAAATTATTTAGATAATATAGAGATATGCAATCGAATAATATGTTAGGTATAATCTTTTTGTAAAAATGAACATAGAAGAGTTACACCATCTCGTTGTTGTCTGGCTTTCAAAGCTCATATTTGACTAATCGTAAGAAATATGAACGTAAGTAATAACATTATTTCATAATAACATTTACCAACTACCCTACATTTTAATTATGCCTTTAGGTGGTGGGTTTAACGGTATTATTCACACTCATAGGTGAGGTCTTGCGCAAATCCATAATTTAGAATGAAAAGAGGTGTACTTTTTCCACAACAATTTCTTTAAACCAAAAATACGACCAGGTTTCGACGATTAATCGTCATATTCAGGTGATTATTCGTCCAAACCTGGTCGTGTTTTTTCATTAAATATGTTGTTTTGGAAAAACTACAAACCCTCTCTTCATTACACAGTATGGTAATGGCCTTTGTTTGAAACATTGTGTGATCCTATTCTCCAGCGGAATTAGGTTGTGTATTTTTACAGTACAGTATTTTTTTATAAAAAAACACAAGGACAAGGGTTTAGGAGACTTGACACGATAAGACATGCACCTTGGAAAATTCCCAAGGAGAAGCGGACATGAAAAATGTCTGACTGAACCGGGACACGAACCCGGGTCTCCCAATTGCCGGTTGGTTGCTCTCTCCATTGGGCTATCCTACCATTTCTCTATTTGATAGACAATTTCTTTTATAAAATATTTTTTCGATGCTCCTGTCAGATTACTGCCGAGTCATTATTTTACCTTTATTTCATACCCTATTTTGTCGCGGGAAATGGTTCAAGTCACCTCTATGCCCATAATCCCCTCGAGCGAAATATGAGGGAAATCATTTCGCGATAAGCGACTCCGCAGTGAGAAAACCATTGCGGTGAAAGTTCCCAATGCACATTTCTCCACGTATGGCCGTTGGAGTACGTCTTATTACACTCTGGAATTGATTGGATGGGCGTCGGCTCCATCTCGCATTTATTGCGTTCGTGTCGGGAAGAGATTTTTTCCCGGAACGGTCCACGGGGAGCGGTAAATAAGCGGTGTAAGAAGAGTGGAAAAATACGAGGATGAGTGTGAGTTATTAAGAGAGGAGAGGAAGGAAGATGTTCTCGAGGGATGGAGGATGGATGCGCTGAGAGGGAATTGGAGGGTTTTTTGTGCAGAAGGGTTGCCGGAGAGACCGCAGGAGTTGTGTTCTAATAACGTCCTCACGAGGTTTTTCCCTTCGAAGTCAATGTGGGAAAAGAAATCTCCCGAAAGGTGTTCTATGATGGTATTTGCAACAAAAAGGAGAGTTTTGGAGGGAGGAAAACCAGCGTATGTCCAGTGATAAGGGAATCGCGAATAACTGTTGCAATTTGAGTTCTTTTTTGTTCGGAGTCGAGCTTGTTAGTGAGTGATGGATGGTCGGTGATGAATTGGTTGGGGAGTTTTTCGTTGTTATTCCTTTTTTTTGCAATTTTCCTGTGGTAATAATTTTTCTATCATAGCTTCCCGAAAAACGGAAAATTCGGTTGATGTAGAGAACTTACCTGGAGAGAGGCATTTCCGGGTTCGAGTCCCGGTCTCGTGTGTCTTTTGCACCTCCGTTTATTCCAAAGTTTTCCTCGGCACTTACAAATATTTGCAGATTTTATTTCCTTCCCTTCCTTCATGTAATCCATTAGTTTTCTCTTTTTATTTTACGTATCTTCCAAGTAATTTACTGGGGTGGAACGGGTAGCGGAAGACCCGGGTTCGAGTCCCGATCCTGTCAGACTTTCTGCATGTCCGTTTCTCCTCGGGAAATATTCCTAACCGCGCGGCGTTTCGTTCAATACCTTCATTATCCCTTTTCTTTCAAGTAATTCTTTTGGGAAAGAAAGGTTACTCAAATCTCTAACTGCGAAGCTATCTTGATAAAATTCTGCGCCAACGCAGTATAACGTTATATGATGAACAACCACATTAATATTATCATTTGTCCTTCAGCAGAACTCTAATTCACCTACTTAACATCTTCATAAACCTTAAAATCCCTAGGGCTCCCAGACAGCCAAGTGGGCAACGCGTTCGACGTCGGTGAAAGCGGTCCCAGGTTCGATTCCCGGTGGCGTACATATGTACGAAATGAATTCAGCTGTCGAAGCACTTTTACCAATACTACTACTATACTACTTAAAATCCCCTGTAGTTAACGCAAGACTTTCTGTTAGACATCTGCAGCAGATAATATTTAGTCTTTCTCCTGCACAGAAAATTTGCTCATTAACAGTTCATGCCATCTTCAGTTCTCTGCAAAAATCTCCCGCGTCCAATCTTTCGGTTTCCTTTGTGAGCATCGGTGAAATCTTCTTCCAATTAAAAAAAATCCCAAATGCTTAATCGAAGGTGAAATCAATTCATGACGCCGATTCCATCATCGAAAAGCTATCTTGTTATCGCTTTTTCATTTCCCATTCGCTCTTTTTTGGAAGAATTTCCTTCGACGGATTCCCATTTTCACATTTCCTCGCCGTCGAGGATCATAACTGAGTTAAGCGCGGTAAAAAGGAGCAACTTCTCTGACCAATCTTTCTCGGGCTCACGTGGTATAGAGAGAGGCTCCCTTTTTTCATTGAAAGGCTGGTAAAGGATGATAAAAGTGTGCTTTGGGAAGTGATCTGGAGGAACGGACCAAAGTGGGAAAGAGTTGTATGTATCCTTCTAATTTAGACGATGAAATGAAGAGGTGAAGTAATGGCGGAGCGGATGTGACGTAGGATCAGCCCCTGGTGGTGGTTTTTGGAGTTAAAACCGATGAAAAAATATTTCTTTTATGAGAATACGTATAGATCTTCATAGGGGATGAGAAATATATGAGAGTTTAGAACGTAAGGGAGAGTAATCTTAAATAGAGAATCAGAGGAAAATGAGAGAGGTAGGTAATGAAACAGTATGAGATGGGATACTGGTGAAGATGAGCAATGTTTTTGAATAATTGATGGTATAGGCAGAACATCAAATGGAGAGGAATGTTTATTTTAGAGGGAGATCTGCTTAATCTTCAATTTAATGCACGAATGCTAATTTTATCCAATGCAGAAGTGCACAAACGAATATCGTTTTACAAGTTCTGCTCAATTCTCGGAGCTATTGCTAAAGAAATTACTTGGAGAATGATGAAGGAGTTAGCTTTTCACTTCTCTAGCCGTTCGACCACTGCATTGCATTCATTTTTTTTACATACGCCTATTATTTGACAATGGTTTAGCTTTGAAACCGATCTAAAATGTATACTCGTATACCTCTTACTATCTATGCTCCTTTCGATCTGAATAAGACAACTTGGGTTATTTTCACGAATTCAAGCAAAAAATTTAAGTTAGCAAATTTTTGAAAACACAAAAATCGGAGAGCAAAAGTTACGAGAATTAGGTCTTCTCTTATATTGGGGAATTCATTTATTATCAATATTTATGTATTTTAACGGTAATGTTATCCTGAATTAGCTGTTATTCAACATAAGACGTTTTCTTTCGTACATCCTTCACTGTCTAGTCTACCCTCTGATGAATAATTATATTATTTTATGTATTTTAGTTTTACAACTAATTCATTACTGTTAATCAGGGCGGTAGATAAAAATCAAAATTATTCATAAACTTCAGAATGTGAAGCAAGAAAAAAAGTTTGGGAGTAAAAATGAACGTATCTTTGACATTTAATCTTAATAATACCTTTGAATTTGATTTCACTTTATCTTTTAACGTTTATCTTTTCTTAAGCTATCTTGCATGGGCGATTATTACTATATTTTATGATATACCTCGTTTCTTTCCTCTGTTCTATGCAAAAAGAGGTTATCTATCTCAAAAATGATTCTCTCGGAACTATGCATTCCGTCCATAAGAAATCTGCGTTAATTGCCCTTGCGTTAAAGGAGCTAGAAAGGCTTTTATTAGTGGAAGTAAGTGGTAGTATAAAGCATGTGAAGGATTTAAGGTTGGCTTTGTGGATAAGCAGTAGAGTTGGGAAAGAAAAGAGTGGGAAAAAGTGCCTTTTTTGTAGAGAATGGGTGCCCTTTGCTGCAGGGGATGAGAGTCAAGAGTTACTGGTAGGAGAATGTCAGGGATGATGTAACGGGGGAGGGTCTTGTGGGGATTAGAAAGGGAAAAATATATATTTACGGAGAAGAAGGGGAAGAAAAGGATTGGAAGGCACTGCGGGCATTGTTTCATTCTCACCGAAATTCAAAAGGATTCCTATAATCTATTCTCTAACACAGAATAGCTTTATTCGGGCCTGTTTTTACTCTCGCATTCCCCAGTCGAAATGTCATACTTTCTAAAGCTTAATCTTGCGATAATGGCTGTTTTGTGTTCCGTCCGGAAATTGCATCCCCCGAAAGAATTATTTGGGCTGCATTGAAGATGTGCAGTGGTGGTGCGGATGTGGTCTGTTTAATTTACGATTTGATAGCCCTTTCCGGCTTGTCGAGGCTGTTTCCAAGTGCTCCCTTTCCGTGAATAGGCTGGTGTTTTGGTCATTTCTAAAGACGCTCGTTTATACATAAATCCATTTGATATTTTATGCATAAAATGCGGTTTTAAATTTAAGATGTTATCATATGCTGAGTAATGTATGGCTTAAGATATAAGAAATTCAGATTAACAGTAATAGTTTAGTGGGTTAAGTTTGTCTGATATAGAGTCATCGATTTGCTGGTGGTTCGATAAATTGTTTTTTTAAATTATTTCAACGAATTTAGCTTCACTGTGCTACTCTGTATCTCCAAGCGTTTTTGTGAAGCATATCTTTAATACAAATTGCGGTTTTAAAAACCATGAGAATATTCATATAGGATGCTTATTTGTCGTTGCTCTATTTTGGACATTTCCTTTCCTTGCGTACTAGCATTTTAAAAATCTTTGTCAAGTATTCGTTTGATTTACGTTAAACAGTATCCTGAGTTTCTAGGTTATTATTGCATGTCAAGTTGATTCTGAATAGCGTTTGCTCAAATCCGTCATTCCCTGTAATTTATACGTATATTTTTTCGAAATAATTTTCTTCCTTGGTTAATTATTTGGAATTTTTCGTTTTGAATTTTAGCCTTAATGAAGACATAATGGGTTTAATTAATTGTTGTAACTTTTCAGATGATCATTAGCAAAAATTAAACCGAAATTTCTACCTTTTTGGTGGAAGAAATTTTAGATTTTAGATCGATCGACTTTTAAAATTTCTCCCGACAAAAAGGTTGAGATTTTAGAAATCAATCGAATTTTGCATAATTTATGAAAACAACATTTTGCAAAGTAAACATTCACGTGTTAGTATCATAAGTATATATTTTTTAAAGTGCTTCGACTGCTAAGGTCATTTCGGACGTGAGCCCTCACCGGGAATCGAACCTGCAACCGCTTCCACTGAAATCAACACGTTACCCATATAAAGGCAAAATATTTATCTATGCGCAACCGTACAAGAATTCAGAAAGGGCGATCCTGGCCTCGGATACCCCATCGGGCCCATCTGATGTGATGGAAATCTTTCATACCAAGGGATCCCCTAATCAAACTATGACCGTAGAGTAATCGATAGAAAAGCTTGCTCTGTGTTATAACTCATTCGGTTTTTAATTGCTTCGCTCTCAATCCTCAACCAGCCTATGATTCCGTTTGGCTTTGCGTTACTATTCATTGAGTCAGTGTTCAACGCAGGGATTTAAAAATAACCCTCACACAGCCTCCTAGATGCTTTCCTCTGTTTCTCCTCTCTTTCGATAAATTTGTGCGATTTTCCCGCAGCATAAACGTCCGTCCCTTCGGCCATTACAGCGATTAGGTCAAGGGATCTGTTGGTTTTGACCCGCTTCCAAGCTACTCAAGGCAAATAACCATTAGCGTTGATGGAGAGTGCTAACGTGTTCTCCCAAGACCTCGCGATACCCATTGTCCGTCCTAGTGTTATTGCTATGCCCAGTATCCTCTACATGGGAAGAGTACTTCTGAACTGTAATTTCCTGTTTCTTTTTGAATGACTTGTGAGCAGTTGAGTAGGTCTCCGTTCTTTTTGCAGCGAGATTGTTTTCAAAAGCGTGTTGCTCTTAATTTCGCAATTTTTTCTTCTTTCAGAATTGCGTTAATTGTTCATGCATCTTCACACCCTTTAATTTTGTCGATATGATTTATAAATACTTATTCCAATAAACTTCAATATTTTTCCAACATAGGTGTCGATGAATGTTTGGGGAGATTTGTATTAAACCTAATTGGCCTAAAACATCCACTCTTTAATGTAATTGTGTCTCAGACAATAAAATTCTGGGATTGAAATCGGTATCAAATTATATACGTATCAACATATATATAAATTATACGTATGTAGCTTATATGGGATTCCGAGCGATCTTACCCTAATTTGTTTTTACGTATTAAAGCTGAAACTATTTGAAGTTGAATACTGGTTATATGTCACAAAGCACGAGTATGATTTCTTATCCTAAGGAGAAAATAAATTTATTCATAGAGTAATACTTCGTTTAGCGAAAATGATTAGTTCCTCAGCGAAAATAAATAATGTATATTTAACCAATAATTTTGTATTGGAATCGTTTGTTATATTATAACACAAATATTTAAATTTTGTTTTATGCAACTAATTTGTTACAACGGTAAAAATGAAAGACTCGATAGAATAATGTTCATAGATCAGTCTGTGGAAGTACAAAATGTCTTCCATTGTCATTATTACGACATACTACGGAGAACCACTTAAATTATACATTTCATCTCGCCCATTCTCTTTATTGACTTCCCGTCACGTCTTAGCGTCAATGGACTGGATCAGGAATTGGTTTTCAAGGCCTTTCATAAAACTTAGATTGTAATAATAACTCCTTGTATAACAACGACTCATTTTAACAACGCCGCATCTGAATATTCAAATACCAGTTTCTCTTTAAAGGGATATTTCGCGATGATCTGTCGGGTTTGTTTCGTAACCTTATCGTAATATATTGGGTCTTCACAGAGAACGGTCTTGTTTTACAAGGATAACCCTTCAGGATCGATTTGGACCTGAATACTGTATTTTGTAAGAGGACGGAGAGATAGACTTCTCGGGAGCAACTGGAAGCATTCTCCGAAAAACAAAAGAGTAACTGCACAGCCTGTCGATACTACGGTTCCTTTGAGGAAACTCCATTTTGCGAAATGCGGTTGGCCCCGCGATCTCGTAAATTCTAAACTTCCGTCCTCTCTCTCTCTTTCTCCTGGGAAAATTCTTAGCGGAGCAACATTTCATCCCGCAACACTATCGACTTCTGGAGGAAATTTATCCGATATGCAAGCTATAGCAGGTCCCAGTAAAGACTAGTGTGACCAGAGTTTTGAGACGCTTTTTACCAAAGATAACCTTTTATCATTGATTGAATACGTATGTTATTTTATGATTTTGTGATTTTATTAAAGTTATTGAAAGCTATTAAATAATTTCCTTTTCCTTTAAATTTGCATCATTTGTGAACTCAAATTTCAATATTTTTTGTGCTCTTTTAACGTATTTTCATTGCGAATATAAAGCTTATTATCTCATGCAGTTCATCATTAGGTTTAAAATTTAGGAGAAAAATTTATAGTATTTGACCGAAGAATATCATTTATCATTTATAAAATATGTATATTATTTTATAATTTGGTGTGTGTGTAATAACATTGATAAATCATCAAACAACGGAATTATTCATGCACAGCATATGCCTCTGTGCCAGATGCATAAAATAAGCCTCTCCTAAAGAAAACTAAAGCATTTCCCATTTTGTGAACTGTTAGGTCAAATTGATTTTTCGCGTTTTTTTAACATTTATTCCAAATACCTATTAATAACTATACCATCCGCTATTAATGTATTTATTTTTACAAAACATTTTGTCATAAATATACCGCTCTCCTTCTCTCATCAGCCATATCCTCTCGTAAGGGTATATTTTCTCGTATCACAATATTCGTACGCATTTTCGGAGCTACGATAAAAATGCTATATATCCATCGTATAAATCCTCTTTTTTGCCAATTTTCTACAAGGAACCTTAAATTCTAACCCAATGCTATTTTAGCAGTGTTATTTCTCATTTTAACGGAGAAAAACTAGGTATAAATAATGTTACCAGTTAATTACTCTCTTTTAATCTTCTATTATTGATAAATGGGTATAATTTACACTTAGGAATACATCAGGCAAATTAATTAGACTAAGAAAAAACATAAGATGCATTTTAATCCTATTTTTTAGTCATGATATAAGATCTTTATGATAGACTCAATGTGGAATTATACTCTGCTTTTTAATGCTCAAATGTTTGAAAAGTTAAAATCGTCCTAGGCTTCCATTTACAATCGTGGCACTGCATGTAAGCTCTTGATGTTATTAAAGTTATTACAAGCTATTAAATAATTTCCTTTTCCTCTAATTTTGCATCATTTGTGAACTCCGCTTTCGATGTTCTTTTTGGCCTTTTAACGTTTTTTCATCGCGATTATAGAGCTTTCTCATGCAGTTCATCAGTTTGAAAGTGGAAAAAAACTACGGTAGGATTACGGTGTATGGTGTTCCACGAACTTAGATTTCATGCGTAACTGAACCATGGAGGAGTAAAACTTTGAAGCAGGGGTCCAAGACCCCAGTTAGTTTCGAAATTTCAAGCGGGGTGCATTGAGATTGGAAACTCGGTGTCCAAATCCTATTCGGCTGAGAATTAATCTCTAAACTTGGTTTCCGAACCTATTTTCGTCCTGTGAGAAACTTGGTCCGCGGTGAAGTTTGAAAAAGGGAGAATTTGAGGAAGGAGCGAGGTTGAGTGGGAGTCGGAAGTAAGCTTGGCGACCACTGGAGAGGGCTGCTGGAAGATTTTTTGGAGACCTTCGCTGAGGAGAAGGGATAAAACGGGAAAAGAGAGGGATTCTGTGGATGGAACGGGGTCAACCGATTGGCACCGGTCCAGGCAGCCTCCCCTCCTCAGCTCCTTTCCCTTAGAGTGCATACACCATTTTTACTCCGGATGGGATATCGTTGCCCCGAGATATCAAACGGAAAGGAGTTGTGTAAGGGGTGTATTAAATGTATAGCGGAGATGCCCTCATTCGGACAGAATGTGCTCCGATGAAATACCCACCCGTCCTTCCAAAATCTCTGAGATATATTCCCATATTCGAATCTTGTATCCTGAGATCAAACAGGGGTATCTTAACGAATGCCTTATTCAAGAGATGGGGAACCTGCTTCCTTGCATTCAATGCGGTCGTTTCTTCGATTCCTGAAAAAAATGTGGCTGTTCTAGCCATTGAGCTATTGTGCCTGGACATTTATCCCTACAGTTTGAGAGATTTTGTCGACAAGCAGGCTGGGGCTCTCTAGGAGATAGATTAAAGAAAGTCTTGATTTACTTAATAAGTTCAAAGAAGGTACATTCTTAGAAGATGATGATTTGTAGGGTATTGATGTAGACGTAGATGTATTTAATTAATACCTTTTGGCGGTAGTGGTGGATCTTATTCATATTTCGTACAGTGACAACAAAATATGAATCCCTTCACAGAAACTATGGATGGAATATATTCTTCAAAGTTTAGTTATCGATTGAATGCGTTTTGCTTCGTCCAATTTCGCCGTGGAACTTATTAATAAGGACGATTTGAGACTCAATTGCGGCCGGAAATTATCTCACGTGGCCGAATGTTAAATGCGGACTTCCAGCGGAAAAATATTCCCTACTCCTGCCTTAGAAAACCGCTAATTATCCTTGCTTCCATTGAAACTTAATCTTTCTTGCGTGCTATGCGTCTTTTCAATCCAATCTAATGTATACTATAAATTGTAATCTATTTGCTCGTTGTCGGAAGGACTGCGTTGTCTAATATAATGAGTTCCAGCTTGCCCTCGTAGCTGATAGTCTTCTGGTGGTCACCAGGTCAATAAGGTTGGCTAATCTTTGTGCCACAAGCTTCAGAATTGTCGTTCGTTAGTTATGTACTGTGTATTTTAAATTAATTTGATGCATTACTTAAAAAAACATTTACCGAGAGTATTTACCAAGCTCCCAATCAAGCTTGTCAAAGAAAATTTTAATGAAAGAAGCATTATTTCGAAAAATATATTTGAGATTAAACTGTACCTATGGGATTTTTTATGATCACAAAAATACGTAAGCATCTCGTGTGAATAAAATATACTAAACTACGTAGTTGAGTTGTATGCTAGTTTAGTTACGTAACACTTAGAAAATTAGCTTCTAATATAAGGAATACAAATGAAAATCAGAAACAATGACGTAATATGACCAGGACAGAACTCTAAAAATTGGGCGAGTGCTATCCTCAATAGACAAACGCTCGGAAATATTTGAGCTTCCGGCCTCTTTTCGTCGCTCTCTTGTTTTTCCCGATCTTTTCAGAGCCACTCCCCCGAGGTGGGGCTTTTTCCGTACCTTCACTGGTACGGAAGTGGTCCCTTTTGTGGTCTGTGGGATATTGCTTTCCGGCTTGCTTCGGATTCAACCAGTGAGTGCTTCTTCGTCACGGGACCGTGCATCCATAGCTGCGCCAGTTGATTTTATTTATCGAGGCCCTTATTTTTTAATAATCACCTGCCGGGTGAATTGCTTTCCATGAAATTGTTACCAAAGTTGTTTATTTCTATTTCTAGTATGGTGTTTTGATTGCAGCTGTTCTTTGTAAATATTAGCAAACCAGTGGTTCCGAACGCTCTTCAGCTATTGAGGACTCACTAATTTTCGGAATTCGCTCTCGCACGCCTCTGCAGTAGTCAATTGTTTTTATTCATATTATAGATTTCAAATATGGCTCGCTTAACTGAACCACCAATTTATTTAACGGTCGACTTTAATATTACATGTTTCTGGGTTTAATTAAGCTTTAAATTATAGACATTATTATAAATTTTCTGTTTCTCTTCTCCAGATGTGATTAAGATTTAATTTTATGAATGCGGATGTGTATTATGATTGTCCACAGTTTGAATTTTATGGCACTTTTTATACCTGCGGAGCAATTAACAGTTTCCTTTTAGATTTTTGCCGCTGCGTAGGTAACGATGCATTTTTCATCCCTTTTTGTGCCCACAGAATAAGCCTCTCACACCCAAAGGATTTAATGCTTCCCTTGTTCTTTGCCATTGTCCTGAAATTTTTGAACTATTTTTTTGAGAACTTTAATTCTTTGATTGGTATTTCTTAACGTCTCTATTTATTATAAAGAAAGATTTTGTCACTGAAATTTCGATGCAAGAACTCACAACTATACTTTTGCGGAATCTAATGATCTCTGGAAGAAATAGCTTGTGTTTACTTATTCATGCATGCAATCACACTTTTTTGCCTTTTAAAGGTAATAATGATGGCTATATGAATATGTGATCATATTTATTATGATTTTGTGAATCAGTTTTTAACGAGAATCATATCTGAAGTAAAACCAAGGATATCTAAAGGTACTTGAATATTGAGACCCATCTTGAATCTGTCGAAGTACTCTCTAACTTTCAAGGTGCCTTCATTCAAATGGTGGTTTTCTGAACTGCATGATTTGCTAATTACTTTCCGTACTGTGGGAAAAAATGTATATATTTTATTGGAACATCTATAAGACATGAGATAGTTAATAGGCAACAAAAATCTGCATTCCAATTAATATGTTGTTTAATTAATGTGTAACGAGGATGTCCTTTAATATTCCTTTCTGCAATAAAACCGTCCTATAATATCGCTCTCATGAGACATTCGAACGAGAATCTTATGTACCTCACACGTAAATCTGTGTCTCGTGGAACGATATATGGCAGTAGTTAAACCCAGAATGCTCTGCGTCGCCAGCGAAACATAAATTACATCTGTAATTTTTACGTCGCATCGAATAATTAAATCAAAGAAAGAATAAAAAAGAATTCAAGGCGTATTTTTTTATAATTTCCAGTTCGCGGAGATGAAACATATATATCAGCCAGGGAGAGAGTAGATTCAGATGTGGCATGAAGAAAAAGGAATGATTAAGCCTCATAATCATCCCTTAAATTACGTCACAGAGGGCTTAACGAATGGATTTCTTCGAAACTGTGTTTCATTGCGTAATTTCCACTTTCATTATTCGCCGGGAAAAAAACGTAATGTTGATTTATGCTTCGAGTATGTTTCCAAGAATCTACGGCCATATTTTTTGGCGCGTTGCCTCCTCGGATGGAAGGTCGGTGAACCTTTTCATACACTTCTCTCGCATCTATTTCCCCTCAAAAACTTTTTCTCTCCTTTACCAGACGCCGAGTCCAAAATGCAGGCGTCAAAATGTTACGGAGGATTTGAACGAGTAAGTCGTATTTGACTAGGTTTTTTTTGTTTCACGTCGATTTAAATCGCAAGTATCTATCGATATATCGAATCGATAGATTGCTAGCCTTAATCGATTGTTAATATCTATGTAGATATATATCATCGACTAGAAATATCAATTTTTTTTCCGTTTCGATTTAAATCACGAGTATCCATCGATAGATATCGGTGTTAGAGGGGTTGACGTGCAAACCGTGTATCCTTGTATACTTGGATAAATGTATACAAAGATCTGTCCTTAAAGTATACAACTAGATAGCTGATTTTTACGTCAAGCCCTATACCACCTGCTACGAAAATTCCTGGAGAGGGAATGAAGCTTAAGAGGGAAAATGAGGAGTGAGGCACTTTTCCCTTGTTTACCTAACGGTACCTGAAAGCTAGTAATTAATACACTTAGATAATCGTCGTACACTTACAAAGATGCTATCAATTAACAGATTTCAGGAACCGTGAGGAAAACAAGGGAAAAGTACCTCACCCCTCATTTTTCCTCTTAAATCTCATTCCTTCTCGAGGGCTTTTCGTAGCAGGTGGTAGAGGGGTTGACGTACGAACCGGCCATCTCGTTGTATACTTTAAGGACAGACCTTATTATACCTTTATCCAAGTAGGACATACATTTATCCAATTAAGAATCCCATAAAGTGCTACGGCGAAAATCCGAGGACTGCCTTACGAAAGGCGGCGGGGTCTTTTCCTTACAAATTTAATGTCCTTTTCTTAAGACGTCACCCGAGTAGTTTTTCTAGAGAATTATCTTTTCTATCCCCATCTTCTGGGCCGTAACTTAAGAAGGAGATTGTACGTATTCTTCCTCGGAAAAAATAATGATCTTGGCGAGTGGGGACATAATTCACGCCTCTATAGGTTTAGAAGGATGTCTCTAAGGTAAGTTCCGCAATTTTCCGTCGTGGCGTCGCGTGGGCGATGCAGACGCGGAATAGAAGTAAAGCGAAACAAACGAGACGAGTCGAAGCGTGGGTGGGTGAAAAAGTGCTCCGCCAAGAGAAAAAACTAATAAGAAGATCGTTAACCGCGTAAATTATTCCATTTTTCTTTCGGCTCCATCTGGCGAGCTTTCAGTGGAACGTTTGTTGTTGCGGTTTTTCCCGTCTTGGAGGTGGGTTAGGAACCGGAAGGTTTGCGGATTACGCCGAGACGTTCTTCATTTGTTAATTAGCTCCCATTTTACGTGTTTATCTCCGTTCTGATTTTTTTTGCTTTCTTTCGGAATACTTTTTCAGCGGTGAATAACTCGCTTAATTTTTACGCTGCGTCTGCCTGTAATGTATTTATAAAGTTTGAACTTCTTCCTCTTTAACATTAACTACAATTAGCTTTGGAGAGGGAATGAGGCGAAATGAGGAGTGAGTTACTTTGCCTTAACTTTCCTCATGAAAGAAAAATGCATGGATTAAAGAATAGTCGCGTAAAAGCTCGAAAATAATCCAATGAACACCGCCTTATATAGACGCACTCATTGAGTCAGCATACGCTATTTTAAGCGTCAGTCATGTCTCAGTAGCTTTCATATTAAGTCAGAAAACTAGACTGCAACGAAATCAAATGAAAGATTTTCTTCTATACTGCACCGAAGGTATACGAAAAATATTCAGTTCGTCAATATATGATGCATAATCATGTATCTGCATACTTGACAGATTGTCATTCAAGCTTTTTAGTGTGAGAAACGAACCACTGTAGGTTTCATATTATCAAAGTCCTGGAATAGACCAACAAGGAAAACTATATCGATATTGGAAGCTAAGTGAAAAGTTCCGTTTCATACTTATCTGAATTTTTAAGCAAGTAATACTGGATAAAGGATTTCATATACAAGAGAGGTCAGCAAGTGGTACTTGATGGCGATAGTTCGAATAAAGTCAGTCACTTCAGGCGTACCTCAAGGCAGCGTAATCGGACCTCTACTCTTCCTGATTTATATCAATGACCTGAGCGACAAGATTGATAGCAATTTGAGGGTATTTGCGGATGACTAGGTAAGACTAGAGAAATATCAAGTGACGACGATAGCGCTTCACTCTCAAACGATTTAGTTCATATACAAAGGTTATAAGGACTCATTCTTTCCGCGAACGATACGCGATAACGATAAACTAAAGACGTAACACGAACGCTTGGCGATTACACCCCCGGCTACACGCCGAAAGGCTGCTTGCAGGATATTCACTCGCAAATAGATATAAAGATGTTCTGTCACGAAAATAACTGTTGTTCGTCTACAAATCGCGTTGTTTTTCATAAAGGAAAATTGAGGATAGAAAGGAATGAAAAAAACGACAGAATTCTTTCTATCTTATATCATATACGCATGAGAAAAAAAATCATTCCTATAGGTATCGTAGCAGGAATCCTTTTTTTTTTCCTTCTTTAATCTTAAACCTTGTATGAGGAAATAATTGGGGCGAAGTTGATTTCATTCTAGACCGAGAAGCTTGCTCCGTTTATCAAGAATCCCATTGTATAAGAAGTCTCACATTTTTTGCCTACTTCAACATATTTTTATAGCTTGCATAAGACGCCTCTGGCGCTTGATTCCTGACCTTGGACATGGAGGCGTCGGGTGAATCCGAATCCCTTCTCAAGCCGGTGGTTTTTGCTCGTGCGGAATTAAAACGACACCTCGGCTTGCCTTAGCTAAGAATTCATTCGCAGCATCATGGTAATACTACGCAGTTGCGTCGGGAAGGAAGAGTTGTGCAGTTGATGACTTGAATGAGAAAAGTAAACTGAAATAAATAAGCTCTCTATAGAACCTTTTCTATCTTTGTTTGAGTGATGCAGGTGCATTTTCGTCCTGGTTTTTTCCTTCGTCATGGTTTAATGATTAAGTTTTTCGCCTTACAACGTATAATTTACTTCTCTTTCGGGCTAACAGATAAACCGTATTATGCCGTGTATTTGTATAAGTTATGGGAAGCTGCTTGGTCGGTACTATAAGGTTTGCGTAGAAGATCTAAAGGAAGTTTCACTTGTCCATTCGTCGTCGTGGTTACCGTCTTCAACGATTGTTTGTTTGAAAGTTAGGATGTAATGTAACTGCTTCTATGGACTGAAACGAGAGTAAGTAACGTTTTAAATTTATATGTAACTTTTACTTCGTATTTATGTATGTACTATTTATGAGTACTTACGTAACTGAAAGAAAAGAAAGTTGGAAAGCGGCTGTAAATGAAGGAGAGGTCTAAAATTTCCTTCCTATCGTGAAGCCTCCGATGACGGAGGCGTTGTCTCTGAAATGCGCATTGGGATTTCCCAGAAATCGGTAATCCCGTTTGTCTGTAAACGCGAGTTCCGCCTGCCGATATACGGCTTACGGAGTGTTTTAAAACCTCTAACTTATGTAACTATTTTTTAAAATTGCCATGTTTTTGTAATATGAAAATTGCTATGAAATAAACCTTATATCTAAGATTTTAATGTAGGAAACGGTTTGTTAAGGCTGGAAATAGTGAGAGAAAGGTGCGACTGAATGGAAAAACAACGTTGTGGAGCGCTGCAATAACTACTGAGTAACTAAGTTTTCGTATTATAGACCCATGTAACTTTTAGTATTACGAACAGTACTATCAGTTGCTTCAGACACGACTTTGTGGTAGAATTCCATCAGGACTCCATTCTACAGTGGCAGGAATTCTTTGCTAGTATTGAGAAAAATCTACAGCTGAGGTTATTTCGCAGGTAGGCCCCCACCGGGAATCGAACCCGGGACCGCTTTCACCGAAGTTAAACGCGTTGACCACTTGGCTATCCGGGATCCCCCAGGACTTCTTTCTTCAACTATAAACAGTTACAGCTAAACGATTATTTCGACGCCTAAACTCACATTTCAAGCGCTAAAGTTCGGAATCCGCGGCAAATAGTAATTTACGAGCCGATCTTTCACTCTGCACGACTCAATCTCTTCCAGCGTCCCTCATTGGTCGAGATTTTCAGCTCGGAACAACCATACGGTGTTTATGACAGAAGTTTTCTCATGGCGTGCGAAGAATCGGTTTTGAAAAATAAGAATGTTAGAGAGGATAAATGGGTGCGACTCCGCGCGGGTAAAAAAGGAACTAATGAGCAGCAACTGGTCGGGCATTAAGGGCTTCAGAAGAGGCGCTGAAGATGGGAAGAGGGATTGAAAGGGAAGTAAGAAAAGGGGGAAGGCATCGAAAGTGTTGGATGTCAGGATGCAAAAAAATGAGACTGACAAAGCTCAGATTCTTAACGACGCTTTTAATGTATATAATGCGGCAGAGCTTTACCCGATCTTTTTTGCAAGTCAAACAGGTTCGAGGCGGTGGATTCCGCTTTTATTTCTCGCGGAGGCTTCTTGGGGGGTTGTGAAGGGGATGGGTGGTTTATCTCGGAGCATAAACTCGGTTTATTAATTTAGGCCGCCCTTCCGCAGTACCCACAACTTATTTGATGAATATCAGAAAAGGAAGAGCTGCTTCGAGAGTGGTTTAGGATTATTTACTGCGGTGGAAAGTTCAGAGGCGAGTTTTATGTTCTGATACTATTTCAGGATTAAGTGTTTCTCGTTATCATTCAGTGAATGAATGTCTCTTTTTTGGTATTCTTGTTTTGATCAAATAGTACATCTTTAAATACATTTAAGTTCACTTCAATAAATGTAATAGGTATAATACAATAAAATGTAAAATTTAATATTTTGATATTATATTTTATGACATAATACAATATATTATCTATAAATTTACAAAAATACAATTAATCTGTATATACTGTATGTACCAATTATCTTGTATTTATGTTTGCTGGATGGTTTTGGGGGATTGGGGATTTTTATTTATTCAACTTAATTGTAGTCAATAGTTTTTTGCATTTTCTTACGAAACGAATCGCTTTTCGCTGCATTTTTACTAAATTCCGAATACAGTACTTGTCCGAAGTGTCCCATACGATACTTGCATACTCATGGTGAGGCCTAATTAACGCATTAAGTGACATCGCTCGCGGACGGAATTCCTTATTTAAAATTTTCGGCAGCGGTTGGACAGAAGTCTGGTGGGACGTTATTCACATAATATACCCTTTCAAAAAATCAAAGCAATTCACAATAGATAACCGCAAATATATGTTACACACCGTAAATAAGATTGAATCTAAATTTAAATAACATACACAATTTACGTTTCTATATCACGATACACTCCGCATCTTTTTCTGTGCTCCTTTTTATTCTTAGATTAGGGTATTAAGGTTAACTATTCCACTCTTTAAGTTAACTATTCCACTTTTTAATCTCTTTATTTATGAGCCAATACTTAGCATAATCTCTTCTTTGTTTTTTCAGCTCTAACTTCTGTTTATATCCTCACGCAAAGAAGTAAAATGTTAAATGTGTGAATCTCAGGCGATAAAGGCTAAAATTATGCGAATATGAATAATATTAGTGCTCTCCGCGCGTTTATGATTGCGTAGTTTTGGCACGTCGAGGGAGATACTTCCGCTTTAGGCTTTTAGTCCATTCCCTCCATTAGTACACATCCACACGTAATATATGAATCCTTCCCAAGGTGTAATTTAAGATGCACCCTCGGTTTTTATGCTAAGGTTCAATTGAGCAATAGGGGGAAACATCATCTCCCGCCTGACCCCAATCAAGAAGTTCGGATTAGGATTCTGCAATTAGCCACCGATACAAGAGGTCGAGAAGAAGTGTTCATCACGCCGCCGAGCACGTATTCACTTTTTTTAGCTCGAGTAAGGGAAAAATAAGAGAGAGGTCGGCTCCATTTAAGCCTTGGCATTGCCCACGTCAAGCTCGGAGTCTTTCAGCCCGATCGCTACGTGGGACAAAAGAAAGGAGTTAAAGATTTCGACCGTTTCTCTTTAGGTTCGAAACACTCCTTAAGCATAGCTAAAACGCTGAGGGGAGTGTTCTTCTTACAGCCCTTTGCTTCTCTTGTACGAGAATAACCCACGTTGGTGCCACGTCTGCCTCGAAAATAGCTTTATCATTAGTTTTGGGTAGGAAATAGATGGTGTAAAATTGACGCAAATGATAGGTGAGCATTAATATGCGAATTAGTTAAGGTTTTGCGTCATCAAATTAGAAATAGTACACTTATGGCTAAAGCTGTTTACTGCTGCGGTATTTAATAATTTCATGAAATAAGAGTAATATAAAAATATAGTAATAAAAATGTTTAATTACTTGATAAAACATGGGTTAATAACATATGGGTTAAATGGAAGAGGAGACCTAATAGTATAAATTTCGCCCATTGTAAAGACTTTATTTATTAAAATACAGTAAATCGTTTTCATATTAAAGTAAATTATTGAATAATAGCGAGCGGTGTTGTACTAAAATTTTAAGAGGGTTGAATCTGTTTTGTTTTTTTTTTTTTT